>APFE031051247.1:46334-58093 GCA_000404065.3 Pinus taeda | reverse complement strand
TTTGTTAATTCTATGAAAAGCTAAGAAAACTTTGGGGATTATTTAAGATTTCAGGCTACAGGAAGAGTCTCCTCCTTTCCAATCCTCCTTTTATGGTTGTTGTCAATTCCTTAGTTTCTAATGTCTGGCTGTGCAAGGCCAGAATGCCCTTTTTGCTTCATCTTTTTTGGGTAAAACAAGGGACACATTGTACCAGAAGACATATAGGGATTCCGCAGAGGATTCTGTTAAGGTTAAAGTCAAATAACTATGAGTAAAATTCATACTTTTTTGAAGTACTTATTCTATTTCAAGAAAGATCATTCTATTGTACTAAGCAGTGTGAAATGACCCCGCTTAAGTAAATATTGTGTTAGTTCGAATAAGTTTGATAGAATTTAAAATAGGCCGTGAACTACTAAGATTTGGCAGAGCTTTATGAATGTTCAGTTAGCAGGCTGTTGTCCAGAGGCACAGTTTCAAAGAGAAAATGCCATCTGAAATGAAGACTGTTTATTTACTTGTGGAAAATAACCATTAAATAGTCCAGTTGAGAGGCAAATGCCAGTATGCAACCTGCATTTTTTTATTATCAAAAGAAGTTAAAGCTTGTTATGCATACCAAATGACAAATACTAATCATTCACATCGCAATAAGGGTTGGAAATTAATAATTCTGGAGGCACCAAATACAAGAGTTCAATAATTCTGGAGGCACCAAATACAAGAGTTCAATACAACGATAAAGCTTATTATTAAACGCAGGGTAGCATTGTCATGCAGGGCACACCAATCACCCATTTGGTACATGAGTTTCCAAAGCATCACTGGACTCTGGCATGATTAGCATTCAACTTGCATTTTACGAGATAGTAAAGATACATGGATAGGGTATCTCTAGAACATGACATCATGCCCCTGAGTAACAAATTATAAACAAAACAAATACATTTCCAACTGGCTTATCACATATTTCATTAAAATTTGTGATAGATAACCTACCATAAACAATCCAAAACTCAAACTGGACTGGACGATCTCTTATATCTAAACAAGACTGGGGACTTGAGGCTGTTGTGCAAATTATTGCATACACATTCCATGAAAACCTATACTACAAACTTTCAAATATAATCTGAGCTCCCATATCCCTCTCAAGGAATTATAAGTTTTTGTCCAACATAGATGGTGTCATCAGTGTACTTATTTGCGGCTTTTATTTGATCAACTGAAACCTGCACTCAACCAAGGAAACAGAACCAGTTACACAAGTCTTATACAATGGATAAAAGGGAACAACATGGCAACTTAGTTTCACATGCATTCAAAAATATGAACATCAACTACGCTAAGAAATGCTCTACAATAAGGTGGGACAAAGAATATAGATACTTGATAAATAGAGTCAGACCACTCACCAAAATACAAGAGTTCAAAACAACGATAAAGCTTATTAATAAACGCAGGGTAGCATTGTCATGCAGGGCACACCAATCACCCATTTGCTACATTAGTTTCCAAAGCATCACTGGACTCTGGCATGATTAGCATTCAACTTGCATTTTACGAAATAGTAAAGAGACATGGACATGGTATCTCTAGAACCTGACATCATGCCCCTGAGTAACAACTTATAAACAAAACAAATACATTTCCAACTGGCTTATCACATATTTCCTTAAAATTTGTGATAGATAACCTACCATAAACAATCTAAAACTCAAACTGGACTGGACGATCTCTTATATCTAAACAAGACTAGGGACTTGAGGCTGTTGTGCAAATTACTGCATACACATTCCATGACAACCTGTACTACAAACTTTCAAATATAATCTGAGCTCCCATATCCCTCTCAAGGAATTATAAGCTTTTCTCCAGCATAGATGGTGTCATCAGTGTACTTAGATGGTGTCATAGAGCTATAGGCGAATGTGATAATCATAAACATCAAAATGTTACTGGGTTTTTTCATCTCCCTCACCTTCTAAGTAGGCATGGGCATCCCAATATCCATTGCTGATAAGAAGTTTTCTGTGCACACCTATATTGCAAGATATTTCTGAAGTTTTCAGAGAACATCGCAAAATGAAAAGACAAATACAGTGTCTGACAATACTTGGTATGATGAATTAATAACTGGATAGACTAGAATAAATATATATAGAAAAAAATTAAACAAAACAACAAAGAATACATGTAAATTCAACAGAAATATATCAACTACAAAACTATCAATACATATAAATATAACTCATTGATCGATCATTCAACCTTCAAAGCTATTATCTCTATCAGATGTGTTAAATTTTTTGAAAAAACATGACAAAATTGGCAATGTATGCCAACTATAAAAAAAAAAAAAAAAAACCCTGAAAATTGTTCTTCACTATTGAGCTTATATCTTTTAGGATATTTAAATAATTTCTATGGTCAAGTTTGTCAATCTGCCTTCCTTCCCTTTCTAAGCAACTCCTGAACTTCTCCGGTGTATGGGTGAACATGGTATGCATATTGTTGCATAACAGAAAATACCACCATCTCCAAACAGATCAACACATTTTGCAAAGCCTCTTGAATGTTTTCCACGTCAAGCCAGAAATGGTGGGAGCGGATAATACCGGCAGAGGCCAATATGTCAAGTACAACTCCCAAAAACAAAAGGAAGAATTATTAATGGTTTACAATGCTAAAACCTGGATAAGAGAAGCCTATAACAAGAGAATACATGCAAGGCAGGGCAAGGAAATGCTATTATACTTGCTTTTCTCCAAAATAACAGTAAATTATGTTTTTGTTTCACAGGTCTAATATACGATATCAAAACATTTTGGTACATGACGTACCTGCCAAAAGCAAAAGAATACAATTCCTTTGACGCACAAAAACTTTTCCAGGGGCTTGTGGGGTTCCAACTCCTTGGCAATGACATGGTAAAAAACGACCAGAGAATAAAGGGCCAGGGATACAGAAATGCTCAATATAATTGAGAAAACCCAACTGATCCATCTAGTATATAGGCCAAGCAATTGGAAAACTATCATTAAAATTGACAAAACTGGTCTTATGATAGCAAATTGCCATGTACAATATTTAAGAAGCTTCAGTGTATGATGATCCAGATGCACTATGCGAGGCTGTAAAGCGAAGATAGCTTGTCAGCAGATTGTTGGAAAAATGGACACCAAATAAAAGTATTTCCTACTTAACATGATTGTTAATGGTAATCAACAAGATGCCAATTCACATTTCTTGCACCCATGGTTTTGAGGAACACAACAAAGCTGCTGCTAGTTATTGATGTAGGATCTTGGGTATAAAAACAAAAATGTACTGCAACAAAATGTAATGTACCTGAAAAAGTGTCATGGGAAATGAATGGTGAATCTCTCTACCCTTGATCCCATCAGGGACTATTTTCTGGCTCATGGAGATATTCAAATAGCTATACATCAACGCCAAGAATTTCGCAGTCATCTGACACAATCAATTAAAATACTCCTTTTCGTTAATGAATTTAAGAGCAAAGCAGTGTGAATTCAATTAAAATAAAATTCAACCATGCTGCAAAGAGTCATCCCATCATTCAACTCACTGAAAGCCATTGCTGGCTCCAAGTCCAAAAGTTTCGAGAAAGAAATTCAAGCAAATGGAGGACAGAAAACTACTTCATTGGGTAAAATCTATTTTGTTCTGGCAAAGGTCTGTCTGTGTGTGTGTATACACAAGGCTTACAAGAGGTGCTATGGATAAGAGAGCCTACCAAGCCCTCATAGCACTCTTTAATTGAATCCAAGAACATGAAGTAGATTTTGCTTCCTTCAATATCTACTAAGCCAACAAATGCATCAATGGCATATATGGGAGCCATTAATATGATAATAATAATGGCCTTCTACTCCTTGGAATTCTTCCAATAGAACAAGTGCTGGGATAGCAGCTGAACTGTAAAATGCATCGTCAACATTGTGCAGAATCCTGCCCCAAGCAGTGTCAACGTTCTCCGGTCCATCTGCATTATATCCATATTTGCTAAACTCTTACTTGTTCTTTGAAACCTACAGATCACAAAGAAAAAAAGGAAAACCAAATTCAGGTCAAAATAAGAGTGTATATTACTGGATCTAGGGTCCGGTGCACACTTGCTAAAAATTACTGTAAACATTAGACATAGAAATGAATAAAAATGAATTTCCATATGGCCTCCTAGGAATCCAAATAATCCAGCAATCCATCTATAATGTATCAAAAGGTTCATTAAAGGCCAGGAAAGGGAAGAAGCCGAGAGTTAAATTTTAATCTTAACACAAGCCTAGTAAGTTCTTATAATAAAATGAATTCTTTGAGTATGTTGATTTCACAGTTCATAGTTTTACAGAAATACTGGATTTTAACAGTGTCAGAGTTTTGAAACATTCCCAGCAAGTCGAGTGGACATTCCACCCATCATTAGAGGACCAACCGCCACAATATGATCCCTTGATGAGAGGTGGAGTGTCAATTCAAAATGTTGGGAACATTTCAAAACTTTGCATCGTTAAAATCTAAGTTCCTACCTCTTTCAAACAACAATACATGTTCCTGACCATGAAACACAAAGAAATATGGATACAGTTTCAACAAAGAAAAATAAAATAGGGATATGAAAAGCTTTCAAAAACAACATTTCCCCTGATTTTTAATTTATTTGAAAATATATGATATATATGCATTGCTTATGACTGGGAAATTTTGCTGAGTTTTTAGATTTTCCCCGATTCCAGTTTTCATACCCTTTCTGAGACTGATTTTTTTAACGCTAATTCAGATATCAATTAAGCAAATACTACAAATTTAAAGAAAAACAAAAGAATTCTCAATATTTTACGATTTTTGTTCTGCCACAGCTCGGGATTAGGCAGTAGGCCTACCTTCTCACTGTGGCTTCAGAGAATTTTTGAGTGTCACAATTTATCTGTTTATGATTTCACTCATAATAACCGTAAGCACTAAGGATGCTCTCCAAATCACCTTTCTCCAGAGGATCCATCAAGGTCACTCAAAAAAAAGCGAGGAGAGGGTGAATGATAATACTAAATAGCCTATTAGTTAGTCTCTGTGTCCTTGAAGATTGTTTAGTAGTATAAATTATAATGGAAATGGTTTATTTCAAATAGTATCTTAACAGACCACAGTAGGATTGAGCAACATTGTGCCGCAACTTAGACAATGTGCAGATACTTTAAAGAACGTGTTCATTACATAATATTGCAATGGGATGACATGACCATATATATCCTTCCCGGATATATTAACAAACAGTATGGTTTGAGTTATGAACAAGTATCAATCACATTGGGCATTGCAGATTTTCACTTTAGATCCTATGATATGAAATCTAAAAGACCATTATTTTTCATGATAGACTTAGTTCTCTGGGATATATATTCAACCCTAGTATCAGGGTCCATGATGTCTGGTACATGGCATCATAATTCGTAACAGTATTATTTTTCCCTTATAAAACTCTTAACTGCTACGAAGCACCTGCTTAATCGCAGCTCTGATTAAATCAAAAGCAGGAAAACAAACAAAATAGATCATAAAGCAGATAAAAAAAGAAAAACTATTACTTTCTTAAGACTCTAGAGCAGTACAGTGGTCCCAAAGTGTAAATTCTTGAAGATATCTTCACTTCAACATGGATTATGAGATTATACACACACTAGATTACTAAATCAATAAATTTTACACAGTACAGTAAAACAATCCAGCACATATACACCCGATTTAGGATTCTTCTATTCAGATAAACCCAAATTGGGATCTTACTATATCTCTACACCTGAATTAGGGATTTAAAAAGCTCATGCTGCTCAAATGAGGAATTTCCAATATCTCTGCAAACTATATGGATGTAATTCAATCTAACTGATATCCAGGTGCGGCTTTTTCAGTAATCCCAACCCAAGTGTAGATTTCTAAAGCTGTTTGTACCCTAATGAGGGTTTTGCAGTGTTCCAATTACCCACCATTAGTATTTTCTGAGATGTAAACTCAAATGAAGATTACTCACCGTTTTATGCTAGCAACCTCTCAATATACCAGATCCAGATGTCGAAATTGATTGTCCAATACAACTACTTATAAAACTGTTTTAGTGGCGCTCATTGACCTTCCACGCTGAAATCATCGGTCCAAGACGATCGGTAGAGTCGAAAGTGGAGCTCGCCTGTCTTTATCGAATTTTATATATCGTAACTTCACTTTTCTTGGAATTTTGATCATATCCATTGTATGGTTGAAACCCTTTGAAAGTGATGATTTAGATACAGTAACGATAAAATTTTAGCTGCCCACCTGGTCGTTCCTTTCCCCCATCTCTTCACCTCTTCGTAATCGTAAGCCCGATCGAAATGCCGCGTTCCCACGGAGAGCACCAGCAAATATTCCACGCATCACACACTTCAAGGAGATTGATTGCGCTTCAAAGTAAGTGGGCGCTGAATGGTTCAGAGGGAGGATTGATCCACGGTTCAAGTTTTTGTAATCGTCTAATATTTAATCGTACGGTGTCCGAGGATGACAGGTAGGCAAAGAGGGGGATAGGTTTCAAAGGGAAATGCCTTAAGGCGTAATTATATTTGTATATAATTTATCCAATCATATAATCATATATATTTGAAAACACTTGAAAGGTTCTAAGAAAAGACAAACTCAATCGATAAAAGCCAAAAGGAAGCCATTATGATAAGAAAATAAACCAATAAGATATTCTCATTTCATTTGAGTATTTCTATTGGGTTAGTAAGAACACAGATTCATATCATATGATGGCTTAATTTAAGGGAGATTACATTTAATTTTAGAATAATTTTCATTATTAGGATTAATAATTTTCGTTTTTTTGTACATTCAAATTCCAATAATTTGTTTTGATTTTGAATATCAAAAGTTTTGAATTCTAATTATATTTTTTATAAGCGATTTGCATTATTTATTAATTGATTTAGCATTAATTAACTATTTCATTTAGTGATATTAATTAATTACTTTATTTTGTTTTGTTTTCTATAATTTGTCTTTACATAATGATGACTACACCACCTTCATAATTGCATTGTTTTTTATCTTTTTCTACAAACTTATACTGTGTTCTATCACTTTCTACATTGTATATGCCTTCCTCTTCACTAGGTCTGCCTTCATCTTCATTAGGTATGCCTTCCTCTTCGTTGTCTTTAAATCATCTAGTGAGAGTGCTCACTTCTTTCTGAAATGATTTCACTCCACCATCGATGTACTTGTAAATTGTTGTCATTCGGAATATCCTCTGACCATCAAAACCTCTGGGGTAAATAGAGAGTATGTGAGTTCCACATGATCAAAAATTTGTATATTAACACCATAGAATTCCAACCCAACATGCAAATGGAGGTTCATAAAGACAACATGATTGAATTTGAATATGAGGAAAGACTACATACTTTAGTGCTCACATACTATGAACTAATACTAATTACGCTACTACTCAAATTGGTGCCACTTAAACCGCTACTTATGTTATTACTTACCTTTCTATCTATGAATACCTTTTTTATTATTTGAGTGTTGTAGCTATTACAAATGTTATTGTTGTCACTTCATTAGTTCTGGGTTCTCGCTACTCTTTTTCTATAAATTCGTTCTATACAAGGTGATCCAACATATTTGAAATGCCTCCCTCATTGGTCAAATTTGATGGGATGAGTTGTGTTGATAAATTACCTTGTAATGAGTTAACAAATATTCATATCCACTTTGCATCTACATGATTATTTGAAGTCTAGTCATCAACAATAAATATGTGTGGAAAATTGAATAAGTGTTATATCTTGTTCCAAATTATCTCATTCCTAAATTTGGCCTCCATGAACCTTGTTTTTAGTGATTGCATCTCTTCGAATAGATTTGACTCAGATCATAGACAAATAGTATGGAAGGTTGAACTCTGTAAATTTGTGATACACTTAACACCTAGTTATATTATTATAACAATTATAATATGTCATATGCCCATTAATTGTGCAAGAGTTGCAGGTGTTACTAGACCAAAGGTAGAGCCTTTTATAATTTTATTTTTGATGGTAGTTGTAAGAAAACAAGCACTTCAACAAGAGAATTATGATAATATGTTTGCACCAGAGGGTAGTGTTGTCAATAATTAGGTAGTGGAGAGAGTATCTACGTTTCCATGCTCTTCACTACTGAAGTAGACTGCAACAATACCAACACCACCACCACTAGCATTGCCATCATTGTTAGCTCTAGAAAACTATTTAATTGCATAAATATAATTATTCCACTACCAATGTTGGATGCTCATGTTTGTGGCATCCTTCTCAATTGTGATAACAATTTTAGCTTTATAATACACCCTAGTTCTTATGAAAATGCCTAATTCAATTGCATTGATCATATCAAATTAGTAGTGCTCCAATTTGGAGTAGAAGCTTAAACATTCCATGGAAATGGTAGCAAATTCTGACATCATTATGAACTAATGGCAGGTCTACGTTTTTGTTGTATTATTGTAATTACTCCTACTAGTTGCAAAAAGTTTTAAAACTATCTTAGTTAGATCTAGAGTAAATATAGATTCTTCGATTATAGAAATCTCTAGAAGAATTTAGTTGTATATAATCAAGTTCTAGAAATATTTTCTCTATATGTTTCATGGAGTCCCATAAAGTTTATATAGAATAAATTATGTGTACATATCTCATTTACAAAGCAATACAAGCAATGAAGGTTTGATCGAAGCTTATGAGCCATAGCTCATTCATGTGATTGTTTGTGTGTTTCTCTTAAGAATATACAATTGTAGCTATGGTTAATTTGGTGTACCTTTCATCAATGTGGTAACAAAGCTATGGTTTATAATGAGAGGGTAGAGTGTAAGGCTACAAAATGAAGAGGTTGTAAAACCCAAGGGAGTTTGACAAGTGATGCATATAGCAAGGTACATGAGCCTCCATCTAAGTGAGTAGAATGTTTTTAAGGAATGGTTTTATGCATTTCTTTTCCGCATGAGGGGATTTTGTTTGCACTTCAAAGCTTGGTGAGAAAATGAATCCTCTACAATTTTTAGAAAATTTCTAAGCTAGTGACATGTTTCGACGTCTACAAAAAAATCACAATAATCTATGTTAATTAAGTAAAATAATGGTTGGGAAAGAATACACGCGGGAACTAAACATGATTTCATGTGAGTTGAAACACATTGTTTCATCTAGATGGAAATCCCTCTGGGCCATGTTGGTACCCCTTTGAGTAGTACCTCATTAGACAGACCTATACATGGAATCTCACTTCTATGTACCATTGGGTATATCAAAATTCTTATAGGTATTTTGAAAGAAACCCTAGATTACCCACTTGATTTCTCCACTATTATTGTGGCATTCATAAGATATGCTCACATACGAGGGTAATTAGGTAGTACGAGTAAGGGTACAATCAATCCTCCATAGTTAGAGCCTTAAGGTATTGGGCCAAGTACTAATGTTGGAACTTACCAATATATCAAAGTTATAACATAGGGAAAGCCCTTGTCCATAGGACCTTTTAAGCCTTATCAGTAAAATTTCTTACTTCTTCCAGCATTAGAGTTTAAAAAGTAACAATTCATTAAATGGAATCTATTTGTAGTCTAGGATAACCTGACGAACCAAACAAAGTTACCGATCAAACGAGAACTCTAACAAAATACCCCCAAAAAAATGAAAAAATAGCCTAAAAACCAAAAATGTTGATGCAGGAATAACCTTTTTTTTTCAGCATATTTTAAAAGTGGAAGAAAAGCATTTTTTTGTGAAAAAAATGCCCTAAAAATGAAAAGTGTTGATGCTAGAATAATGTCTTCTTCTTCTTCTTCTTCTTCTTCTTCTTTTTTTTTTTTTTTTTTTTAGGGTAAATTTTCAATGTTTTTTAATAATGACATTAAAGATGACGCGGAAAAAATGAAGGGGAAGGAACTCAAATCCGGGTTTGTTCTCGACACTAGTCTCCCACACTCGGCGTTAGGTTTCAGGTATGAGCAAGGTTGGCAACAGTGAAGATAGGCGGAATAGTCACAAGGTTCCCATTGATACATCATGCTGCAAGTGTCAGCAATAATTTTCAAAGGTTGTCATTTTGTTTTACCATCACAAGCTTTTTCCGTCACCCAGTCGGAACTTCTAGACCATTTACTCTCTGCCATCGACTGAGCAGTGGTTAGTACATCCTTAACAAAAAGCAACTGGTTACCTGGGCGATACCCATCGTGACTAAAAGGTTTGGTGGCAAGTTCTCTACCTGCAACGGTTACCCGGGTTCATTGACTTACGATTCTTGACCCACACCCTTTAGTTTTTTGCAAAAATTTCAAGGATGGAGGAGGATTACGAGGAGGAACTCATTGACTACACCTTAGACAACTACTCTAAAACCGAGATTTTTGTGCCTTCTCGTCCGCAAACACAAGAGGGGATTAGACCGGCTATTGCCTCTACACCAGATGAATAGGTTTACCAAAATGGCAATGGGATGGCAGACATGGAAGTTTCACTACAAGGTTTTTACATTGATCAACCGACCGTGGCAGTTACAGAGGGCTTTATAAGCCTAGTAGAAGGCACCAGCTCCCCCTTCCTATCTATTCCATCATCTTTAGGACTTCTTGCCTGGAGCGGACAACACCAGCAAACTGAGGGACTACAGAACAGAGAGGGTTTCATGGCTTCTGCTTTTGAAGAACTGGGGTTTGGCCATATTGCGTTGAAAATTTCCCATGGAACTATAAATACCTTACCTGGTAGGCCCGAACCTTTTCAAGATGCTTTTGCGCATTATGACCCAAGAAGCAATATGCAGCGATCGGGCTTTTTTAAGGGTTTGGTGAACAACAAGCTAGAAAGGGAAGAACCTAGGGATTTGGACCTGAAAACAGCCCGGCGAGATCAGGAAGTCACCACACAACTATTCAAGATCCAAAGGAAAAGGTGTGCAAGCAGTCTAAGCTCTCCAAGACAAGGGAAAGGGGTCGGATGTTAGCGTTTGGAGAAGGGATTGGCATGGATAAAGTAGCCTTAACAGAAAGCACAGTCTTAGTGGGATGCGTTCAAGGAAAGAACTACTCGTCGGGCCGCCTGAAACACTAGACTATGGAAGTCTGGGGGAATGTCTTGGAACAGCTCCCCGCGGTATTGGCAATGTCAAGGGGATGGTTCGCGTTAATATTCTCTGAGCGAGATGATGTGAATTGGGTGTTAACCTGATACTGGCATTTGAAGATGACTCCTATGCTCCTCAAGAGATGGACAACACTCTTCGACCCGAAGAAGAAGAGCATAGGTGTAGGGCCAATATGAGTTCGGCTGCGAAGCCTCCCATTGTAATTCTGGTCTGAGGACATCTTCAAAATCATCGGGGATGACCTTGGCACTTACCTAGACCATGGCAGATCATACATGGATACTAGAATTTTAGCAATGGCCCTCATCCTTTTTTACCTGGACACAGGAGATGGTTTGGTCGAAAGCCATCAATTTCAGTTGGGGACCACTGTCCAATGACAAGAATTGTGCTATGAGGGCATTCCATTTAGATGCAGGAGATGCCACGAAGTCGGCCACCTCTACAAGTGTTATGAAACCAGCTCACGAAAAGATAGAAAAGATAGGTTAACACCTTATAATTCAGCCTCTTCGAGGGGGAAACCTCCTTTACATTACATAAATGAACAATTCTTGGATGATACAAATGACAAAACCTCCTTT
>APFE031051247.1:29556-41334 GCA_000404065.3 Pinus taeda | reverse complement strand
GTCTCGTCTCGGCAACCAACTGTCACCAAGATCACCATACCAAGGTATACACCCACCGGTATGTCATATATTGGAAATCATCTCAATCCATGCCATCAACCATCTCATCGCAATCTCCACATGCTGCTCCCCATTGTGGAAGGTTGTTTCCTCCATCTCAAGATACATGCTTCCTGCAACCTCTCGTGTCGACCTCATCATGTGTCATCCTCGTGTGAACTGCTGCCATGATACTCCAACACAATGCTAACACCTCTTTGCACATTGAGCCCCCTCATGTTTGAACTAGTAGGATCAGTCCAACTGTCACGCTCAAACCATGAGAATGCACATCCTCATGCCACCATCAGTCGTTTCTCATAAAATCCCGTCACATCCTCAATTCGATCAAGAATCCATCTCCATATAAGTGTAAGCCATGCTCAGGTCCATGAAGTAGTCCTCATCTCATCTGCAACATGTTGTCCATGATGTTTGGTGTCAATGTGCTGCATTAAATCAGTCGCATCTATCCCAACATCATCATCCATTTGCAAAACATCCATCTCCTCAAAGTGATGAGATCCTCTCATCAAACCCAACTCTCGATGTGCCACATCCAGGCCCATGAAGCAACCTCCATCATATCTGCAATGTGCCATCCCTCAAGTCTGCCATAGAAACAAGAATACACCCATCTCATCTATCCATGTGCTACCCATGATCATAGATCAATCAACTCTCATGTGTCAAAAGTGGTCAAGTCTTGGCTCAACCCATGCCCAAGTGTTGCCACCAAGGCATCATCATCGTCATAACTCCATCACTCCAAAGTGTCTCACATCGATCCTCCACATCAAGTCACTCTTCCAAGCCACACCCATACATGTACTTGAAAGTATGCATCCCATTCTGCATCAAAGTCTCTGACCTCAGCTCCTCAATGCATCAAATCCTCCAAGTCCACCATATATGAAGCCTTTAAAAGTCACAACAATCTCATGCCATTATGAGCTCTATGTGTCATCTCCAACCAACACCCTAGCAAGCATACAAGTCTCGACCTGAAGGTCTCTGCAAGATGCCTCAGCTCTCCATGTAGTGGGAATGCTCCATAGCCTTCTCACAACTCCATCCAAGTCCATGGCCTTGTTGTACAAGAGTGCACAACCTCTCCATTGGCTCATTAGTAACACATCTCCATGTCACATCAGCAAATCCACCTACACAACATTCCTGCCTTGGAACTCCTCATCGGATGCTCATAAGTGACACCTCTACAAGTGCTCTTGCATAATGTCCCTGCATAAGACTGACATGCTCCATGTTTCCAACCTGATGTCCATGACTAAGTTGCCCACGTAGTCCAACTAAGTAGACCCATCACAACAATCGGTCATCCCTATCCAAGCTGCAATCTTCGGTCTAGTGAATTCGGTCACCCAACCATATCATCATCATCACAATTCCCTTCCATCATAGATCCCCCACAAAAGGTTTCACCAAGACTTGCTCTTGGTCTCGGCCATAAGAGGTCCACCCAAGTATCATCATACTCAAGTGTGTGCCCTTCAATCTGCCCATGAGTCATGTCGAGCACTTAGCCAATTCTCCATGTGGCTAAAGCATGACCCAATCCTCCACAATGATCATCATGTTCCTCCCTTGTCATGGTCCTTTGTACCTTCTATCACAAGGTCACAAACAACCCCAACAAGTCCTGCAACAATCAACAATCCTTGCTTCTCCATACAAGGCCTCATCATAGACACCCATGGTAAGATCCTCCCTAGCATCGGCAAACTAATTTTGCTCTTCCCTGCATATGGTTCATCTCCAAAATGCTCAAGTGAAACAAAAGTATCAATAGTACTTACATCATCATCATGAGGTTCCTCCATATGAGTATCCTCATCCATCCATGTTTGCAAACTGCACGATCCTAGTCCAACTTAATCAATCTCAAGTTCATCCTCCATTGTTGTCACATTTGCAACATCCTCAATCATCACGACTTCCTCTTCTTGTTAGCACCATCTGCAACTTCATCTTTCTCCATTGTCCAACCAAGTTGAATAAGTTGAGGGGGCAGTCCCATGAGTTAGGTAGGTCGACCCTCCTCCTGGACGAGACAACACATTGTGAACAATTCGGCTTGGGTGTTCGGCGTGGGTCGGCTGGGTGACATAACCTGCCACCCGCCTGTATATATTACAGGGTGTTTGGAGGAAAATGATCATCATTTGATCAACACAAGTTCGAACAAGGAGTTCTGCAATGCGTGGATGAGCCCGCACGACGGGCGGAACTCAAGTGAAAAAATCCTTCAGAAAAGTCGAGTGAAAAACTCAGGTGAGAAACTCGGGTGAAAAACTCGTACAAAAACTCGGGCGAGGGCGAACTTGGGCGAGGTCGAACTCGGGAAAAGTCATTCAAGTAGAACTCGGGCGAGGTCGTCGAGCAGAAAAATCGGGCGTATTCGTCAGGCAGAAAACTTGGGTGAGGACGTTCGGGCGAACTAGGCGAGGTCATCGGGCGACCCGAGTGAAGTCGTTTGGGCGAGCCGGGTGAGGTCGGGGGGCAACTCGGGTGAAATCGATCGGGGGAGCCGGGTGAGGTCATCGGGCGACTCGGGTGAAGTCGTTCGGGCGAACCGGGTGAAGTCGTTCGGGCGAACCGGGTGAGGTCGTCGAGCGACCCGGGTGAAGTTGTGTGGGCACTCGGGTGAATGAGTTTGGGTGAACAAGTGGACGTGCGGACGGGCGGCTGGGCGAGGGCGTGCCGTGCATGCCGAAATGAAGAATCGTGTGGACGAGCGACGTGGGTAGGGCACGCCATGCATGACGAAACAATGGAAATGGTGAAGTGTTGGAGTTGTGAACATAGGTGTGACTCGTGCGGAGGCGCCCGTGTGTGGCGACTTGGGTATGACGAGGTGCGCCCAAGTTGGGCAAACAACACGATCATGCGACGAGGTGAAATGAAGGGTTGGTGAGTCGTGCGGCAACTATGCAGAGGCACCGACGAGCTGGCAACCAAGTTTGCCGAAGTGGGAAATTTGGCTAAGTGTAAATTTGGGGTTTCCCAAGATTTAACTTATACTTTGTAAAAGTGGAAAATTATATATATTGATACCGAGCAGACTCATATTGCAGGGAGTTGCCCCTCCCTTTATACTGTTGTGCAATTGTATATGTGTTAATTGTTGTTGATGATGAATATGTATGGGTTTTCATTTGTATAAAGGCTAATAATAATACTTGGTAACAAAAAAATAAACTATGAATGTTAGGTGTAGTCTACAATCGTAAGTAATGATGAAAAGAAAACAGTTGGTAGTGTCGTACCTCGCTATAAGCTGTTAAAGACCATCGTAGGTGTAGGGGCATGATAGGTGGCCATACTTCTTTGTCGGCTCTGATTATATTTTGACCCCTTAGACTCCTATATATAGAAAGGAAGTCTTGTCATTTGTATCATCCAAGAATTGTTCATTTATGTAATGTAAAGGAGGTTGCCCCCTCGAAGAGGTTGAATTATAAGGCATTGATCTATCTTTTAGTGAGCTAGTTTCATAACAACAAGCCTTGCCCTCTGGTTACAGGGATTAGGCCAAACCCCCCAAGAAGTTTTGCAAAGGCTTATACACAAACAGATATGGGAATGGCTGAGATCACGACCCTTCAATATAGACTACCGAAAGGACCGAACAGGCAGCCTTCAGCACCTCCAGAGTCGGCAAACTGAAACTCAGAGGCTTCGATCACTAGGGCTCGCTCCAGAGAAGGCTTGGGTTTTACAGGTATCATCTCTCCCCCTCACCCTCATATTTCGACTCATTATGTAATTTTTGTTTCTAATACTACGCATGCAAATTCAAATATAGCTCCATCCCCTCCCAATACGAGCCAAACCTGCTTCCTGGAGGTCTCCGCACCCAACCCCATCCTAAACACTCCCTGCTCTACCACCAAAATTATCCAGCCCTGAGTTCCCCCCTGGGGATTCGACTTCCAGATCCTCCCACCATTACAACCTGCATTCCATCCCTCCCTCCCTCCATGACTTCGGATTGGAGGAGGACCCAATCCCACCTCTCCTCCCTAAAGAAACTCGGGGTAGGCAATCCCGCATCTCTAAAGCAATCCAAAGAGCCAGCCTCAAGGTGGCCTCTGGTATTCAAAATCCCATAGATTAGGTCCTTAAAGCAAAGGGGAACCCTGCTACAGTGGAACCATGAAAGGCATATCCTTCAATTGTAGGGGTTTAGCCAGCCCTGATAAAAAGCTGGTGTTGAAAAGAATGTGTCTGGCTGAAAGGTTGGACTTCCTAATGCTTCAATAAACTCTAGGAGATGGCCCCTCAGTTCTCCGAACCCTAAAACCCTTTTTGCCCAACTGGGAGTTTTTCTTTTTGGATGCGAGAGGGCACTCGAGTGGAATTGCTCTGGGCTTCAACAAAACCTCTGTGAGAATCACTAATGTTTGGGGTGGGTAGGGCTTCCTCGGAGTAAATATCATTTCAAACTCACCCAACATCACTCTGAGGATCTTCAATATATACGGACCCTGCCATCACAGAGAACCTTTATGGTAAAGCATGCTACAGGCAGAATTTATGCAATCTGAGAACCTAATCATTGGGGGAGATCTAAACTTATCCTTGGGGCTCGCAGAATCTTGGGGGCATAGGACTCAATCCAATGTCCTAATGGGATTTTTTGAGAAGATGTTGGATGACAATGACCTCATTAGGATATATTCTCCTCGCAAAATGCCTACTTGGAGGAATCGCAGAACGGGGAAGGATTCCTGAGCCCGTCGTTTAGACAGTTTCCTCATCAAAATGCCCCTTCTAAGCATTGGGTTGGTTCCGGGGGTTGTTCTGACCACTCCCCGATATTCCTAGAAATTGAAGGTACAGCTAGGAAGCTAGGCTCCCCCTTCAAATTCATTGCTGCATGGCTCGGTGAGGAAGAATTCTAGGATTTGGTTAAGGAAAATTAGTCCCACTACAACAGGGAAGCTAGGTTGTCTCCAACTACAATCATTTCAAATAACCTCAATCGTCTCAAAGGAAATATAATAGCTTGGGTCAAGGCAAGGAAACAAAAAGATGGGGAGAAGTTGGTCAAGATTGAAGTGGAACTCGCTGAGCTAGAATCATTGGGGCTGACCAGTTTTGCATCCCTTCACACTAAGGACCAGCTCATTAACCTAGAGAAACAAAATATTAAACTCCTGAGAAGAGCTGAGGACACTTGGCACCTAAAGAGAAGAGCTATTTGGCTAAAATCTGGAGATGAAAACACAAAGATCTTTCAACAATATGCTAGAGGCAGGAGAGGTGTCAACACAATTTGGGCACTAAAGGACTAGCATGGGAGAAAGTCCAACACCTTCGCATAACTTGCAGATTTAGGGGTTTGGCATTTCTAGAACATCTACAGGAGCCCAAGAGGTGAAAACATAGTGGAAATCCTTCGGGTGGCAAAGGCGGTCCCTCGATTTGTTGAGGAAGATGAAACGAAAATGTTGAATTTGCCCATCACACTGGTGGAATTGGAGGTAGCCCCAAAAATTCTTGGTAAAGATAAGAGTCTTGGGCCAGATGGTTGGCCCATCGAATTTTACATCACCTTCCTTGAGCTTATCAGACAGGACCTCCTTTTGGCTGCCAAAGATTGCAGAACTTCGAGAAATATATCGAAAGCCTTCAACTCCACCTTCATCGCCCTCATTCCCAAGGTGGACAAGCCTCAATCTTTTGACGACTTCAGACCCATCTCCCTATACAATTTCATTTACAAGATTACCTCCAAGATTATTTCCCTCCGCATAAAGCTAATCCTCTCCAGGATGATCTCAAAGGAACAATTTGCCTTCCTCATACATCGCCATATCTAGGAGGCCATAAGCACCGCTTAGGAAATGCTTCACTCCATCAAAACCCATTCTAAAAAAGTGGCCATCCTTAAGATTGACTTATCTAAGGCTTTCGATCGTTTTAATTGGACATATCTTCAGTTGATGCTCACACACATTGGGTTTCCTCACCAATTCATCAAGTGGTTGGGGAGTTGTTTTACTTTTGTTTCCTTTAGTGTCCTAATCAATGCGGCAACATCTAAATTATTCTATGCTAAAAGAGGACTTAGATAGGGATGCCCTCTCTCTCTAATGTTATTTCTTCTTATTATGGAAGGGATCAACAGGCTCATAAAATCAGCAAGAGCAAATGGCACTTTGGGAGGAGTGGAAATCAATGATAGGACCATTATTTCTCACCTTATTTTTTTTATGATGTTCTAATTTTTCTAAATGGATCCTTTAGGGATACCTCTAGTTTCAAGTCAATTTTATCTCTCTTTTGTAAAGCTACAGGAATGGAGCTGAATTTTGACAAATCAACAATCATTTTCAGCTCCTATCTCCCAAATAAACAAAGATTTGCCTCCCAGCACTTCAGGTTCGTAAGGCATGAGCTGGAAGATGGACTGAAGTACTTGGGCTTCAGACTTAAGCCATATGGGTACTGCGTTGCATATTGGGACTATCTGGCAGTATAAGTGACTCTATAGGGTAGGAAGGCGCACCCTCATTAAATCAGTCCTTGAGGCTATACCAGTCTACTAGATGTCCCTGGCCTGGATCCCAAAAGGCATTCATCGCAAAATTAAGTAGATCTACTGCAGATTCCTTTGGAGGGGCCAAACAACAGGTAAAAATTTCGCTTGGGTCAAGTGGGAGAGGATAGAAAAACCCAAGAAATGGGGAGGCTGGGGTCTTAAGGAAGCACAGGCCCTAGGAGCAAAAATGGGTTGGAAAATCATTACCTCGAGTAGCCTCTGGAAGGATGTGGTATACAACAAGTACATTTATCCACTTACAATTTCATATTGGATTCATAGCCCCAACCACAACCAAATGGGGGTCTCAATCATCTAGAAGGCCATCACACACTCAATAGATATCATAAAACAGGGCCTAGCTAGGAAGGGGGGGATGGTTCCCAAATCAGAATTAGCTCGGATGCCTGGGCAGGAAGTAGAAATGCCCATATTTTTCCACGTGAAATGAGACAGGAACTTATGGCAACAAGATTCTCACATCAAGGAGGAGGGGCGACCTGAGAGGCCAAACATGCAATGCCGGGATTTTGAGCACCTGGGCATAAGTGGCAGATGGAGCGGGGAGTGGTTGAGGTTTGTTGGGGCACTGGAGGAGGCTAACATCAAGATCTCAGCAAAATAGGATTCGCTAATATGGGCCAAGGACCCTACCGGTATATACTCTCCAAAGGTTGGTTTCACAGTAAATCATGGAATCCCAAGAAACCGAAATTATCTGTTGGTGGTGGCATTACATTTGGAAGTTGAAAGACCCCTATAAAGCTCGACTACTCATTTGGTCTATCCTTTCAAATAAAATTCCCACAAACCAAAACCTAAAAATTGAAATGTTCATGGCCCTTCTAGATGCAGCCTATGCAAAGCCGCAATCAAGGACACAGATCACCTCTTCCTCCAGTGCTCTGTTTCGGCTGAAATCTAGAATATCATTACCACAACACTCACTATTCATCATCATTGGACAGGCCACAATGTAAACAAGGCCTGACAAACATGGTGGTCTAGCACAGCCAGCTAGAAATTAAAAAACTTACCCCTCATAATATGCTGGGGCATTTGGATTATCTAGAACCATAGAATATTCCAGGACAAAGACATATTGGGAGCAACAGTCTGCAATCACATACTAGCCATTTATAACTCAATCCCTAAGGATTTGATACAACGTCCCCCTTGGGAAATAATCCCAGAAGTAATAGACAGGAGTTATCCTTGGGCATACTTCAATGGCTCAGCCCAGCCGAATGGTTGCAGGGCAGGGGCAGTCCTACACCTAAATGAGTCAGTGAGTTTCAAAATAAAAGTGGGATGAGGGAGAGGCACAAACAACTGCGCGGAACTAAATAGTCTTAGACATCTCCTCCTCTTTGCCAAGGAAAAACACTACCATAACCTTCAAATTATTGGAGACTCTCAACTCATCATTAACTGGATAAATGGGATCTACAACTGTCACTTACACACACTTAGAGACTTGGTGGAGGAAGATATTGAATTAAATTCTCAGTTTGAGTCTATTATCTACTCTCATATATACAGGGAAAGGAATGAAGTCATTGATCTTCTTTCCAAAGAGGCCACACAGTTGTCTAGAGGACAGTGGGTGATTTAGGAGTGCAGAGATGGAGACTTTTTCCAGATCTACCATAGGCCTTTCATCGAAGAGGCAGTTCACTTACAGGATTGATCAATATGATCATCCTAATTTATTTATTTTGTTTATTTCTACTATACAGTGTTTAACATTGCAAACACAAACCTGGTTTATTTTTTACCCTTCAAGTTTAATGAAGGAAGATATGTAAATATAATGCTCATAACATCTGCACTGACCTTCTACTGATAGTAGTGAAAGCATTGCTCTAATGCTGGCATACAACATGTAATTTTCTTAAATTTCTTAATGAAAATAAAGCTTTTTCCTTGGAAAAGAAAAATGATGTTAAAGATAAAATATCATGACTCTAAAAAACCTTAAAATTCCTACTATAGGCATGACATTAAAGATAAAATATCATGTCTCCTTAAAATTCCAATGATTTTTAGGCCTGGTATTAAAGATAAAATATCGTCTCTGAAAAGCCTTAAAATTCGAAGGACGATAATAAAGATAAAATATCACATCTATGAAAAGTCTTAAAATCCAACAATTTTCAGCCATGATGTTAATATTATTTTTAAACCTTATTACTATTTAATTTATATTATTTTATTTGTGTTTTAAGCTTATCATATTAATAACAATTTATTAAATATAATGTTTTTTTAAGAGGAAACACTTAGTTATAATGAATGTACAGCCTTACAAAAAAAAAATTTATATGTGATTTTGGATTTTTTTATACTCTTTGCATTAAAACATTTTTTTTTTGGAAATTTGTGTAAATATTTTATTTTTAAATAATTTTTAAGATTTTGAAATTTGCCATTTTTTTTTTTTTTTTTTTTTTTTTTTTTTTTTTTTTTTTTTTTTTTTTTTTCAGAAGGAAATATACAAATTGTTTTTTAAAAACTATATTTCATTATTAAAGAATAAATATAATTTTAATTTTATTTCATATATAATCATATAATAATAATAATTCAATATTAAAATTATATTTCTTTTGAATTTAATAAATCGAAACTAATAAACATATTAAAGATTATGAAAAAAATGTTGTTTCCAAAATCTTATCAACTGCACAAAGTACACCGTCGAGCAAAAAAAATTCTTGTAGACTTATTACTTTAGAGTTGAGACTTCTGTGATCCATAACATGTTTGTGACAATCATTTTAGCAAAATCACATAACAAATCATTTGTCGACGCGTTTCGAACCAACTATTGTGGTTCATCGTCGGGACAAGTTGAAGATCCAATCTGAGCGATAAGTTAAATAGGGACAACAAGCCATTCCAACAGCCATATTTGACCGAGCAACGGATAAACAAGACCTCTAATGGCTAGATTTGACCAAGGCCCAAGGGGAGGAGTCAAGGTTGTTAAAAAACTTTTAAATAAATTATTTATATTGTTAATAATATTATTAATATACATTAAGATTATTATTCTTATAAATAGTATAAATATTAGGGGATAATTCTATTAAGAATAATATATTAATATTAAAGATCTTAATCTTATGGTAAATCCCATATTATAAGTGACCGTTGCCTTATATAGGTATTAATAATAATATTATTAAATACATATTATTGCTATTATTAATAATGGTCTAGAGTAAAAAAAATATAATAGTATATTATTATTATTACTTCAACTAATAATACTTAGCTAATATTACTTGACTTATAATCTGAATAATTCTATTAAAGGACTAATATTATTATTACTAACTAGTGTTACATTTTTGTATAATTTATAATTGTTAATGATAATAGTGATATTGTTATAACTTTTATTATAAGGTTAAATTATTTTTCTAAGAAGTGACTTAATGTTAAAAATATATTAATAAGATAATACTAATAAAATAATGGCCTAGGGTGAAAAATTCATTTATTACTAATTATAATAAAATTTTTATTAAAAAGTAATACAATTCAAACCTGATCAAGGGAAGATAAAAGATAACAAGGAATAAAGGAAAGCTTGGATGAAGAGGTTAGGAAGAAAGGGTTGGGATCCAACAACTACTAATCTTCCAGCCGTCATCCCTATTGAGATTATTAGGCCTTTTCTCGATTTCAAGGGCTTCTCTAAATTTTCGATGGTGAAACTATGTAACTTTCACAATAACACGAGCCTCTTCTATACAAACATGATGTTTAGTCTTCTCGGAATGCTCTGCAAGGGCCGAGGACTTGGCCCTTCCATGCTTTAAGTCTGTCGAATGCTCACTAATCCTTTGACTAATAGAACGACCAGTCTCACCAATGTATGGTGTCCCAAAAGAATAGGGAATGACATAGACACCTTTCATGTCTTTAGGGTCGACAGGATCTTTAACAAATCTCAGGGAGATACAGCTGGTATTAAGAGGTCTAAAGGTCGAGGGAACATTGTGCTTCTTAAGAATCCTGGCAATCCTGTCAGTGGTCCCTTGGATGTAAGGGAGGTGAACCCCTAGTACCCGGTCTTTAGGATCTTTATGGACTGAAGGCTCCTTCCAGGCCTTGAGGAAGGCTTTCTGACCCAGGTGTCTACTGTAACCATTTTTAACAAAGACATCTAGGAGATGAGCCTTCTCCTTTTCCAAGCTCTTTTCATCAGATATTCTTAATGCACGGGTAGCAAGCGTGTTGAGAATGCCCAACTTCTGAGCAGGGAAATGATGGGAGCTAGCATGGAGATATTGAGCAGTATGAGTCTTTTTCTGAAATACCTGGTGGGAAAAGGAACCATCATTATTCTTAGATATGAGAACATCAAGTAATGGAAGACAACCATTGACTTCCTTTTCCATAGTGAATTTAATGGCGGAGGATTGATTATTGAGATGCCAAAAGAAAAGATCCAACTCATCATGACCATGAGACCAAACGACACCTGTGTCATCTACAAATATCTTCCATAGCTTCAGTAAGAGACAAGCGAAGGCCAAAGCTTTGCACTCAAAATCCCCCATAAAAAGATTAGCGACAATAGGGGACAGGGGGAAGCCCATGGAAACCCCACAGGTTTGCTCATAGAACTCTCCTTCGAAGCTGAAAAAGGTGAAAGTAAGGCACAACTCAACTAACCGAGCAGTCTCAAGGTCAATGAACTCATTGATGGGAATACAAGTGTACATGGAGACCACGTCAAAACTCACTAGAATGTCCTCAGGGTCAAGCTTATTTCTCTTAATATCGTCAACAAATGATGCAGAGTCTTTGACGAAAGACTCCGTGCGACCAACCAAGGGTCTAAGCTTCAAGGCGAGGAATTTGGCAAGGAGGTAAGTAGGACCACCAATGGTATTGACAGTGGGTCTCAAGGGAACCCCCTCCTTGTATTTAATATATAATATTTGCATCCTCATGGATATCTTGATATTCCAAGTCTTCTGGAGTAATTAATTTGTAGAAGGAATTGTGTTCGCTTCATTTGGTATCAGAGCCATGTTTGGTTGATCACCAGGCCTTTGGCTATCAACCTATCATCAACCTTGTTGTTGTCATAATTGAATCGTTTCGCCACACATTGGGAGATTCTCCATTTTTTAGGGCTTTGGCCATTTGCT
>APFE031051247.1:0-28736 GCA_000404065.3 Pinus taeda | reverse complement strand
TATAAAGAGATGTCATCCACAAAGAACAACGATTTCTTCGCACTATGTCCTTTTTGTTCAATAAGGATACCCTAATTGTCAAGAATCATTCAGAAATCAAAATGTTGTTTGCACAAAATGTTACAAAACTTTTACCTTAGTCAAACTTCTAAGTGATGCAAATAAACAATTAATAGCAAGAAAAATGAGAGAATTAATGGCAAGATATAAGGAAATGAAGAAAACATAATCCAGATTGCAAATTGAAAGCCCATCATCGCTTCTACCAAACAATATAATCCAATGTACCAAGAAATTGCAGCAAAACTTTCAAGAGAATGGGAAAATAGCTAAACTTCAGCAAAACAAAAAAGTGTTAGAACATGAACATAAAAATCTTGTGGATATGCATTACAAAGAAATAATGGAAAAAGACGAAGAAATTTCTCGTCTCAAGGACCACGTTAAAAAATTACTTGCGCAAGTGAAGAAGACTAAGGTCACAAAGAAAGAACTCAAAAAACACTTATCAGAACAAGAAGAGGAAACTTTGCATTTAAAGAACCTTAATAAAAATTTATTAGAACAAATCAAAGATCTAAAAGATGAAAATCCTAAAATTCAAAACATTGAAAATAAGGTTGATAAATCATAAATCAAAGAACTTTTACGACTGAAAAACCATAATCAAAGTCTACTCATTCAAATTAAGAATCTTAAGGATGATAATAAAGCATTAAAAGATAAGTTGGAACAATTCACTCAAGAAGAAGAATCGGAATCTCCAGTCGTAGCGGTCCAAGTTGAAAATAAGGGAACGAATACTGATCCAGTGAATATGACAACTCAAGAAGGCAAGTCAGTTGAAGAAACGGCACACTTAGATGTTGCAGTTTAGACAATGGATATCCCAAGTGAATGTTCCATAACCAATTCAACAACATCTTTGCTAGAAGAAAATCTAAAAACTCCATATCGACATCCGAATCACGAGAGTAGACCAATCAACCATGCTACGTATCGGTACCATTTAGACCAGAAACAACAAATTGATGTTCCATATAATAGTGATGTAACCTCAATCCCATCTTATGCTAACAAGTCGTTACAAAATTCCAGTGATCAGAATATTACACAAAAGATTAATCTAGGATGGTCTGATCCCTTCTCAGTGCGACAATTTTGTTTGTCACTTAGAAGATCATATCAGCTTGTATCAACGAAGATGATTGTTCCGAGATAGAAAGACTTTCGAAGCCAAAAAAGAGGTCAAGCCTTTTCATCAACAAGCTTTGAGGACAAAGCTTTTTGAGGAAGGATGCAATGTAACGAATAAAATATATATAAATAATGTAAAATAATGTAAATGATAATAAGCATAAATAATTATTAGTTAACTAGTAATTAGGCTGAAAAGGCATGTCTAAATGAGACATGACTCTTCTTGAAGAGACACTTGCCTGATATATATAAGCAAGCCCCTCATTCTCATTTGTAAATTCATTATCATTATTATTCACCTATTTAATATATAATATTTGTATCCTCATGGATATCTTGCTATTCCAAGTCTTCTGGCGTAATTAATTTGTAGAAGGAACTTTGTTCGCTTCATATTGAGGGAGTGCACTGAGTTGAATAATGGGCTAGATAAGCCTCTTTGAGCATGTGGGGGTGAAGAGAAGCTAGGAATTGATGGGGAAGAGAAACAATGCATCTATTGGCTTGAAGAGTGAGATTTTATTCACCTGCTAGATAGAGAAAAGGAAGCAAGGGACTTGTTAAAGTATGAGGAAAATAAAAATATTGGGCCATCGAACTAGCTTTGTCTTATATGAGAAAAGGGTGTGAGGACACAATTTCATTTACAAAATAAACAAAAGAGATGAATATAAAAATTTGAGTGGGAATGAATCGATCCATACATGATTTGGTGAAGTAATTGATGAGTTGTTCGACACCTAGGCTAATGAGGAGTGATAAAGTTTGTGTTGGTCAAAATATCTATATTATATTTCCCACATTTAATTATCAAACTAGAATCATAATACTTAGAGATGCTAGCAAAATATATGTGGGATTAGTGCCTCATATAATTTAATCCAATCTAATCTAATGTCGACAATCACTACTAAGAATTTAAAATTAAATAATGTATTTATAAAGGAAAATAAATGTGAGTAAACAAAAGTTGAAATTGAAGATTATTTGGCCAATCCTTGACACATGTCCCTTGACTTGGCTCCGAAATACTATTTTTCATCGCTCCCGAGAGAGCGTACAATTATTCGATACAAGTTGTATTTGAAGAAGTGGAGGATTCTAGTTCTATTAATTAGTTCCTAGAAATTAAATGTTGAAATTGCAAACAAGGCATTGACACATAAATATAAACGAGTCTAAATCAATCTAATTAACCTAAGGTAAATTAGAAAAATGAAGAGGTAGGGCATCATCCTTCAAAATTAAATAACAAACTTCTTAGGGAACAAGAAAACCACACTATAATCTAATCACTAAGGCAATAAAGGAAATTTGCTAGAAACGAATCTTAAACAATTTCACTGAGTCCATATAACTATTATTAAGCATGAGCATAATTCCATGACTCTTCACATTATCGTGTCAAGATCACTGATCTATGCATGATACATGTCTAAGATTTTTTCTCATCCTAATTTCAGTGAAGGGATACTTTAAAGGACAATGAACCTTTGGCACTTGAATTCATAATCAATACATCCAATAAGACAAATATA
Source organism: Pinus taeda (assembly GCA_000404065.3). NCBI lineage: Eukaryota > Viridiplantae > Streptophyta > Pinopsida > Pinales > Pinaceae > Pinus > Pinus taeda. Next base: position 25,998 of record APFE031051247.1, on the reverse strand, counting down.
TGGTGGTGTTGGATTTTTGTATCCAAACAATTTGCCTACATATAAATGTGACTCAACTAAATATTTTCACCCATTGTAATGCATTAGTTGGCTCATATGCCAGTGATAAAAGGAATTTGAAGAAAATGGTCACCAATTCCTCAAGATCGATTCTCACAAATAGGCACATAATACATTCTTTCTCCTTATGGGCTTCCCTGTATTTTGTATTTGTGATTAAATCGGTTCTTTAAGAAATCCAACCAATGTAGTCAAACTAAAACTTGATAATTCCACGTTGACAAGAAAAAGGAAAAACAATGGTACATTGGCATAATCTCTTATCCAGGTGACTCTAGACACGCTCTGAATTTAGAAGTGACCTTGAAAAAGCTGAAAAATAAAAATCCTCATATTAAAGTGCAACTAGGACCATACTATAGTGCTCGTCATCCTAATTCCAACGGTGTGAACGACACTCAAATTTGAGTTCGTATGCTCAAGTTATAGCTGGTTAAAGTTCTAATCAAACTTGGCCAAGTGGTAGTCCTAACGAGGCAACAATTTGGCAATGCACCAGTGCATGGAAGTCGGCCACCGGAACGGGTGAATTTGTTGCCTACTTAATTTCTCTAGTGACCCTTAAAAAACCAATAAAGAATTTTCACTCCTTGTTTAAAAAAAACGAAACAAAACAAAAATTTATTAAAAAAGGGGGGCGGTTGAACCCTCCCACCCCATTGGTCACCAAATGTTGCATTCATATTATAACATTATGAACCGCATATTCATTCGGCCTACAACCATGGTAAACCAAAACCACATATGCAAAAATCGGTGGGATTTGAACCCATGAGCGGTGGGTCCACTGGCCCTGCCCAACACGGATGTCTTACCACAATCAATACAATGTATTACCATAACCACATTTTGATTGACCAACAAACCATTGCCAAAATTATATGTGACCGTTGTGCTATATGTAAACCATCGATTGTTACAATGTAATGGTGTCGACATATATATAAGCACTAGCTTGAAATCTATAACATCCTGTGGTAAAATAAATAATGCACCATCCATATGAGGGGGGTCGATGGGGTTGGAACCCTTAACCTACCTACGCCAAGTTGGGAGCTTTACCACCGAGCCAATGACCCTGCATTGAAATATCTACCCAACCATCAACATATAAACCCAATTCGCCATTCGACCAAGGATCGAAGGAGCGAGCGGACCAGTGGAAACCTGAGCTGCCAGTTGGAATGGAACCATGAGCAAGGGAATATGCTGAGATGCCAAAAATATTCCCTTAGAGGGCCAGAGATGCCAATGACAAAATTTGTCAAGGTTATAGTCATTTTTGCACATTTTCTCGCCAGGAGTCCAACCATGCATTTTGTTTACTCATATGAGCAACATAAATGCAAGTGTCCATCAATAAGGAATCTTTATAGAAACTTGTGGAATCTAAAAGATTCCCTTAGAGGCAGATTTTGACAGAGACAAAATGATGCCAACTTTATAGTCATTTTTCATAGAATTTTGTAGGGAGCATAATGGTGTGCTTAGAAACTTCATCTGAGCAGCAGATTTTTCGATGATCCTCAAGAAGGAATCTTTGGGGGAATCTTCAAGATTCCAAAGGGTTCTGAATTTTACAGTGTCAGAAAGGGGAAAATTTTATAGTCATTGACATCATTTCACACCACAAATTCAGCGATGATGTCTGTTTCAGCATCTAAGCTTTGCATTTTTTGGCCATCCTTGAAAGTGGAGGTATATGATGCAGTTATTTCATGCTTTCTTTTGATTTGTTGAGATGATGCTTTTGTTGTTGAGATCCCTGATTATCATTATGTTAAGGGATACTTTTATGCCACATCATGAGAGATTTTATTAGCTTGTCATGCTAAAGGAATGCTTATTTGAGTGAGAGTTCCTATAGGAAGTCTCGTGGAGAGACATACCACTCTTGTTGAGGGATTTTGCCCATACGAGTGAGAGTTCTTGAGAATGTCTCATGGAGAGACAAGTCAATCTGGTTGAGGGAATTTATCTCTGTAATGACAAAGAATATGCCATGTACATCATTTTCATTATTCAATGAAGCGGCCTCCACACTGTTGACCCTAGGGCCCGAAAACGTAACCCGCACTAGGTGAACTCCATTATCAATGTATTTGTGTTCTTTGATTTGATGGTTGTTGGTATGTTTCATCTTCTTTATTAGTATGAACATGTGGCTTTTCATGCTCTTTGGAATGCAATTCTCCTAAAATCACAGAAGTAAAAGATCTTAGTTAATTCCAGTAGCTGAAGAGGTCCGGATCAAGTTTGGTATCAGTGTGGTCTTCTCATTGATGTGAATTGTGAGTGTGAATGATTGAACATGCAAGAAGAAGCGAAATGGAGAACAACAAAGATCTCTTTGAGAACCTCCTCGAGATGACATGCATGGTGGACGTAATGTATGAATATTATGAGAAGAAAATGGCAAGAGAGGAACAAGAGAAAGAAAGGGTATAGGATGATGCTCCATCTACCCCCTCAAGTGAACATTCTTCATCTTCATCATCTTCTCATCATTCAAATGAGGAGATCAATCAGAACCTTCACGCAGAGAATGATGAGTTAAGGAGTCTTCTACAAGAAGAAAAGGAGGAGAAGAAGAGATTGCCACTTCAACTATGAGCCACAAAAGAGGCCTTGGAAGAGTTGAAGCACAACGAAGGCTTAGCGAAGACATCATCACGTGTTTCAGAATCAATATTTGAGGTAAACAATGTTGATCCTTCTTTAGTTTCATCTTTACATGATGTTATTTCGGTTGAAAATGTGGAGGTACCCATTTCAGGAGGTGGCATGAGACTCCTTACCAAGATGGGGTATAAAGGAGGAGGAATTGGTGTTAATGGCCAAGGAATGACTCGGCATTGGAGGTTGTACAAAAATATTGATTTGTAGGTTTAGGATACACTGAATGAGAGTGCTCAAAGGTATCAGAAGCTTCCAATACATTGTCTAATCCATCAGGGAAAGAGGATGATTGGAACACATCACAATCCTCCCCCATGATAGTGCACATTGCAGAGGAAGATCTAAGGCAAGCTCTCATCACCAGGGTCATGCCAGAGATAGTCAAGATAGGTATAAATAGTCTTAGTATTTTAGAGTTCATTTTGATTACAAGCATATTGTTAATGATGAACAAAAATCATGGCATATAAAACCATGTAGTTTTTTTGTTTACATAACTATGTGGTTGTCAAGTGTTGGAAGAGAATGAAAGTGAGAAATAAAATGAGGCATGAAATTCCTTCTCCACATTAGGGAAGGAAGCAAGTTAAGTAGGTCTAGAGGAATAAGACTTATTGCAGTCACTGCAACAAAGGTGGTCATCAACGAGCCACATGTTGGAGGCTCCATCTCTCAACATCTCAAGGACAAAGTGTCGGTGCAGAAACCAGTTGGTGAAGATGTTCAACAACCAAATCTGCCACACTCCTCGTGGTTCAATTTGATGAATAAGAGAAGGTTTTTCTAGTTATGGTAGCTTGTTATGGCCACATTTTCTAAATCATGTGTTATGATTTAAATTGTAAAATTGATGTGTTTTCCATCGCTTATTAAACTCTTGGCAAATATGTGGATTCTTGGGTCATTATTGGTCATGTAACTGAGCATGTAATTTGCAAATATGTACTACAAGTTTACAGAGGATGCAGGTTTCGGCTCATCACTTATCGCTCCAAAGAACAAGGGTGAAGGAGAAGGAAGTGTGACCTATCAAGACACTTGTGGTGCAAACAATGTAGCACATCAGTTGCAGATTATATTCATGCTTTTGGAGGATCAAAATCTCCTCAGTGGGGAGCAATGATCCAGGTGGCTCCATACATGCTCTGAATTTAGAAGTGGCCTTGAAAAAACTTAAAACTCAAAGTCCTAAGTTTGAAGTGAAACTAGGACCATATCGTAGTGCTTTTTGCCTTGATCCCAACGATGTGAATGACACTCAAATCTTTTGTATGCTCAAGTTATAGTTGGTCAAACTTTTGGGAAAACTTTTCCAAGTGGCAGGCTTAATGAGGCAACAATTTTGTAATGTTCCGACGCACAGAATCTGGCCACCACAATGGGAAAATTGGTTGCCTAATTAATTTTGCAAGTGACCCTTAAAAAACCAGTTGAAATTTTTTGTTGTTTTTAATAAGAAAATTTAATTAAAAAAGGGGGGCAGGTCGGACCCACCCACCCCTTCGGTCACCAACCGTTGTATTCATATTATAACATTAAAAATTGCATATCATTCATCCTATGACCATGGTAAACCACAACCATATATGCCAAAACTGGTGGGAGTTGAACCCATAGTCGGCGGGTCCATCGCCCCCACCCAACGTGGTGGTCTTACCGCAATCAATACAATGTATTACCATAACCACATTCTGGTTAACAGCCAAACCATTGCCAAAATTGTATGTGACTGTCGTGCTATATTTAAACCGTCAATTGTAATGTAATGACACTGACATATATATAACCGCCAACTCTAAATTTGTAACCTTTGGTGGTAAAATAAACAATCTATCATCCATATGAAGGGGGTCGATGTGGTTGGAACCCCCCACCTACCCGCACCAAGTTGGGTGCTTTATCAACGAGCCAACAACCCTACATTGGAATATCCACCCCACCATCACCATATAAACCCAATTTTCCATTTGATTGAGGACCAGAGGAGCAAGCATACCAGTGGAACCCTGAGCGGCTAGGAGGCTTGGAACCATGGGCGATGGAATATGTCGAGATGCAAAAAAGATTCCCTTAGAGGGCTAGAGATTCTAGTGACAGAATTTTTCAATATTATAGTCATTTTTGCACTTTTTCTTGCCAGGAGTCCAACCGTGCAGTTCATTTCATCATATGAGCAACAAAAATGCAGGTGTCCGGCAACAAGGAATTTTTCCAAAATCTTGTCGAATCTAAGAGATTCCCTTGGAGGCAGATTTTGACTGAGATAGAATGATGTCGATTTTATAGTCATTTTTCACAGACTTTCACAGGAAGTGCAGTGGTGTGCTTAGGATCTTCATCCAAGCAATAGATTTTTTGACCATCCTCAGGAAGGAATCTTTGGGGGAATTTTCAAGATTCCCAAGGGTCCAAAATTTGATGGTGTTAGAAAGGGAAATTTTATAGTTGTTTGACATGATTTTTCACCACAAATTCAGCAGTGATGTTTGTTTTAGCAGTTGAGATTTGCACTTTTTGGCCATCCCCAAAAGTGGAGTTATATGATGCAGTTATGTCATGATTTCTTTTGATTTGTTGAGATCATGTTTTTGTTGTTGAGATCCCTAATTATCATTATGTTGAGGGATACTTGTATGCCACATCATTTGAGATTTTATTAGCTTGTCATGATGAAGGAATTCCCATTTGAGTGAGAGTTCCTATACGACGTCTCGTGGAGAGACATGTCACTCTTGTTGAGGGATTTTGCCCATATGAGTGAGAGTTCTTGAGACCTTCTCGTGAAGAGACAAGCCAGTCTGGTTGAGGGTATTTTTATCTTTGTAATGACAAATAATATCCCATGTACATCATCATTTGCAGCATTCAATGAAGTGGCCTCTCCACTCTTGACACCAGGACCTGGAGATGTAACCCACATTGGGTGAACTCCATTATCAATGTGTTTGTGTTCTTTGATTTGATGGTTGTCGACATGTTCAATCTTCTTTACAGTATGTACATGTGGCTTTTCATGCTCTTGTGAATTCAATTTGCCAACATCACAGAAGTAAAATATCTTAGTCAATTTTGATCGCTGAAGAGATCTAGATCACTCTCTATGCTTCAAATACTCATCCACTAAGAAGTGATTATGGCATTCAGGTTATTATTTCTAGAGACCGCATGAGCTATGCAATGGAAAACATTGAATTGTTCATAAGCAAGAAACCCTACACTCATCTTTGCAAATTGTATTATAATTCTACAAGATTGAAGTACATAAATAAATAAAGGTTGAAAAATACAAGTTAGTAACATGTCCCAGGTGGTGGGCCTTTTCCAACCAGTAACACGCCATAAAAACTTATAATTTAAAGATCACAAGACGAAGATAGATGTGAACTGAAGTTTGGGATTAAAAATAGAGTTATGAGTTTTTACAACTCATGTCCCATTACATACATCAACTTTGAATGATGAAAACAATAGATCATGGTGATCTCCAACAACTTCAATTAAGCATAACCATTAGTGCCCCCCCCCCACAAATGCAATACATTCCTTGTCATTATATAGGAAGGGTGTGATCCTTTGATTATGCAGGTCAATGTATAAAAATAGTTATAATATAACTATAATCAAGATTGTCTCTGATTCGATATCACCATCCGCACATATTTAGAAGTTACATAAACAAACCAAATCATATCTCCATTTGATATGTTATTCATGCGGCCTCTCATATCTAAATTGCAGTTGGTCGAGTATCTTGAAAAATGACCACAACATAAATGTAGGCAAACCCAGATTAGGAAAACTTTGATATCTCACTAACCATGCCAATTTTTAAGAATCCACTAGCATGTAGCCTAAATGAGATCCTTTTACAGGAGGAAAAAAAAAAAAAACCATTTTCTAGATTTGTCAAATTCTTCAAGTTTTTCCCAAAAAGTATCCTTGAAAGTTACAATATTTTTTTAGTGAAAAAAACATGATCATGGCTAGATATGTGCCATGTGCAACTTGGGTGTGAACCAAGGGACACACACCATGCTAGGGACCAAATCTAGAAAACCCATATTCTCATTTTCTTCTTGGGAAGGCGTATATAGGAAAACCTTCAAACTTAAACATTGGAAATTTGTGGTCAGTGTGACAACTATACTGCAAATCTTCATAGGTAGACATTTGTTCCAAAAATCATTGAAACCTATCAAAAACTTAAGAAATAGAATATAATATAATAAGCAATTATTACCTCTTAACATTTGTTGCGAATTTTTAAGCTTAGGAGCATGTATTTATGAGATAATGGGTTTGGTTCAGGTATAATAGTGAAAAAACTATAGGAAAAATGATATTAAAACATGACAAAATAGAAGCCCAACATCTCCCTCACACCTATCTACATGCATGTCCTCATGCAAGAAGCATCCTTATGAAAAAATTCCCTTCACAAAATTTGATCACAAAACTAAAACATTCATTAATGGCTAGGAGAACCCAACTGAGACCCCATCTTGACCACGTCACCTTTTTACTAAGTGGTTTCTTCAATACTTGAGTATCATTATTTTTCCTTCTTTCATTCCCTTTTTCAAGTGTTTTCTTCATGGTTTTAGCTCCTCATAATTATTGAAAATCTTTATGATGGATTTTTTTTATTGAAACACATATCGATAACAATCCTATTTGATCAAACCGAGAAATCAAAGATGCTTGGCATATTTCCTTTGGGCGACCTCTTTCAAAGCCAAGTAATGAATTTGGTGCAAGGAACAATAAATCCTTCATAAGTTGATGATGAAGAGATGTTAAAATAATCTTCTGACATTTACCTTGATCTGACAGTAAATTTGACCATTCTTGATCAGTAGGTTTAAGTCCATCCCTTTTATGATGATGAGAAGCATGGTTAACATCAATTATCTATAAAGAAACACCATAATGACCAACAAAATGGATTGAGTTTTGTAGCTCCTTACCCAACATAGCAATGTTTGTAACAATCAAGTACATCAGAAAAGCAAAGATTGTTTTACTAGAAAAAAAATAAAAAATTAAAATAAATTAATTAAATTAAAATAAAAAAATAAATAAATAAATAAATAAATAAATAAAATTCAACAGAATACATAATGTAGCAGGGCCTCTTAAAGTTGCAATATAAACTTTTTGCCTTTGGTTTCACTTCAACTTCATTTATACATCATGCAAAAATAGAATTTGACTTCAAATTTGGTCATCAAATCATTGTCTTACACTACTAAATGTGCTCACTTATGACTGAGCAAGATATGTTTTTTCTTTAATTCTAACAATGCTTGATAGTATAGGTATATTATGTATGGTAGTAGGGTAAGTAAATTTAGTTTTCATTAGCTTTGGTTTCACTTCCTCTTCATTTATTCTTCATGCCAAAAAATAATTTGGCTTCAAATTTTGTCATCAAGTCATTAGCTTATACTGTACAATGTGCCCGCTTATGATTGAGCAAGACATTTTATTTTTTTCAACAATGCTTAATAGGCTAAGTATATTGTGTATGATAGTAGGGTAAGTAAATTTAGTTTTCATCTTGTTTGGCCTTTATTTAAAACACTTGCAAATTTCTTTCTATTGTGTCTTAATATCTACATACTTGTGCTGAGTGGAAATTTGTTGGAAAAACTACTTAAATCAACAGCGAACAATCATCAAAATTACCTTAGTCTTCACTGGTAAATTTGGAGGAAAAAAATTCCAATGTTGGTGTAGCAATGCTAAAATGTTTTTCTTTGTTATTCTACCGTAAAATCATTTCTCCTCTGCCTTTGGATGCTCTATTGTTGTAAATTGAATGCTTTCCTCCTCCGTCGATATATTCGCATGTCCTCATGCAAAAGAAATTCATCCTCAGAACTTCAGCAAATATGATATCTCAATAGGCTTCAACAAAGACCTCCAGCATTTACAAGAATGTTCAAATTCCCAACCTTTGTTATTTTTCTCATCTTAGTAAGTATGCACTTTAGATATCAATTTCCTATTTCTTGGCTTGTTGGTACAATTTCTTATTGGGGGCATGCATTTCATCCTAGGGATGCATTCTTTTATTACCATATATCAAACATGATCCTTTGCCACCATTCTAACTACAATTGTTATAGCAAGGAAAGGAACTTCAATTGTCACCTTTGGAATTATGATGAATGGGGCTAGACAAGAGGAGGTTTGAATGGTCAGTATTGTTGAAAGCCCACATGGTTTCAGCTTTAAACAATAAGAATATGACTCATTTGGGAACACCTGCATACAAGTTCATGACAAATTATGAGACAGTGATTTTTGTAGGTGCAATTAGAATATCATCATCTCGATATAATTTGAGTTAATCACTTGTAGTTGTGGAAATATCGCTTCATCAATAAGTGTAAACCCATGATGGATAGCATATGACCAAAAATAATGTATATGAGCATGATGTCATGTGGTTAATAGAGTATGTGGATATTTGGAGAATAAATGTGACTACTTTGCATAAATGCATGCAATTTGATCAATGGAAGATCCTTTGAACAATATATGTAACATATTATAATGAAAAGGTACAACTCAAAGGTTAAAGAAATCTTATATACACTACAATGGTTAGGGAAAATTAAAAATATGAAAAAGCAAGTGATATGTTTATAATGATTTAGCAGTGGGATAACTAGCAAGGATAAAGCAACAAGTATAAGAGAGTTGAAAAAAAAAAATCCTTCATTCTTAATAGATTAAAAGAGTCTTTAAAAACTTATTTACCTCAAAATGTCAATTACCCATCTTTTTTGCAACAATATGTGCATGGTTTGAGTTGATGCAGGGAGATGATGGAGTTGAGGAATCTAATGTTATTGTCACATTTGATGTTGCAGGTGCCTTAAATATAGGTTTCCTATACAGGTATAGGAATGTTGTAGAATTTTAACAATTTACCAATATAGGTACAAGAATGAAAAAAAATGTTTTTCTACTACTTCGTTATTCTGGATTCATTAATGTTATGAAAGAGGATGAGTGAAACGCAACCTTTATACATGTTGTAAAACTCATAAAATATGAACTTATCCATATTGAAAACAAACTAGAATCAAAGAAAGGAACTGCTACAAGCTTTTGCTAGCACCATGGAAGCGTATACTTCTAGAGGAGAAAATATATTCTTAAGCACTGCTAAGATTTTCTCTTCCTGAGAGGCAGCTACACCAACTGTTCTTATGATTTGAGAAAGTTCTCTGATAGGTTCTTGAAAACTCTTGTATGTTTCTTTGTTGGTTACTAATTCTTGTCTAACACATAGATTAATATATGGGGGGTTCTTACAACACCCAAAATTAATTGAAATCTTAACTTATTTAATTAAACTAATTACAAAATTAACGCACATCACAATTGCATGAAAAGGAACACATGAAGCCAACACGACGAGGCTTTGGAGAAACCCACTAAAGTGGAAACGTCAGGCTAGAACCTTTTTTAGCAGGCATCTTTGCGTCTTACTATTTCTCCTTCCCCAAGTCACAAGTGTCAGCAAAACTAAGCTATTGAAACCTTTAATCCCTTTGAGCACCTCCCCGACAAAGACGCCAAAAATGTTGGTGAAAATATATGTATTATTTTCTAACATTTAATTATCAAAATTAGATCATCATACTTAGATATGCTAGCAAAATATATGCATGACTAAGGCCTAATCTAATATAATTTAATGCTAGGAATCATTGCTAGGAATTAACAATTAAATGATGTATTTAGAAAGGAAAATAACAGTGAGTAAACATAAGTTGAAATTAAAGACCATCTAGCCAATCCTTGACTCAGATCCCCTGAATTGGCTCTGGAACACTATCTTTCACTGCTCCGAGAAAAGCATTCAAGAATTCAATAAAAGTTAGATTTGAAGAAGCGAGGGATTCTAGTTTCAGTAATTTGTTCCTTGAAATTAATTGTTGAAATTAGAGGCAAGGAATTGAAACACAAATCTAAACTAGTCTAAATCAATCTAATTAAACTAAGCCAAAATAACAAAATGAAGAGGCATGGAACCATCCTTCATAATGAAATAATGAACTTCTTAGGGAACAAGAAAACCACATTCTAATCCAATCACCAAGGCAATAATGCATGTATCGTTTCAAATCATTGATTTACGCGTAATGCATGTATATGATCAATTATCATCCTAATTTAGTCACGATATACTTGAAAGGACAATTAATCTTTGGCACTTGAATTCACAATCATTACATCCATTATAACAAGTACATGGTGGTGTTGTACTTTTGTATCCATACAATTTGCCTACATACAAACATGACTCAACTAAATCTTGTCATTCATTGTAATGTATTAACCAGCTCATGTCCCATTTATAAAAGGACTTCGAAGAAAACAGTGACAATTCCTCAAGATAGACTCTCACAAATGGGTGCATAATACATTATTTTTCCTTATGGGTGTTCTTGTATTTTGTATGAGTGATTAAATCAGTTCTTTAAGAAAGCCAACAACTATAATCAAACCAAAACTCTATAGATTTGCATTGAGAGAAAAAAGGAAATACAATGGTAAAATAGAAAACTCTATGTGCTTCAAATACTCTTCCACAAAGAAGTGATTATGGAATTTAGGTTATTACTTCCAAAGATCACATAGGTTATGCAATGGAAAACCCTAAATTGTTCATAAGCAAGAAACTCTACACTCAGTTCTGCAAATTGTATTCTAATTCTACATGATTGAATTACATAAAGAAATAAAGGTTAAAAATACAAGACAACAACGCATCCCAGGTGGTGGGCCCTTCCCAACTGGTAGTCTTTTTTAAAAAATTATAGTTTATAGATGACAAAACCAAGATAGATGCAGATTGGAACTTTGTATTAAAAACAGAGTTATGAGTTTTTACAACTTGTTTCCCACTATATACATTAACTTCGAATGATGATAACAACAGATCATGGTGACCTCAAACAACTTTATATAAATATAACCATTAGTTTCCGCCCAATACATTAGATTCCTTGTCATTATATAGGAAGGGTGTGATCCTTTGATTATGCAATTCAAAGCTTAAAAATAATTGCAATTAATACTTTTGATTTGAGACCACCATCCAAACATATTTAGAAGTTACATAAACAAACCCAATCATATCTCAATTTGATATATTATTCATGGGGCCTCTCATATCTAAATTGCAGGTCATTGAATATCTTAGAAAATGGTCGCAAAATAAATTTAAGCAAACCCATATTAGGAAAACTTTGGTATATCACTAATCATGCTAGATTTCAGGAATGTTCCCACATGTTGCCTAAATGAGAACCTTTTGTAGAAAACCCTTTTCTATAATTGTCGAATTCTTCTTTGTTTACCCATAAATCTCCCCAAAAGTTAATTTTTGCTAGTTCAACTTATTTTTTTATGAGAAACCCATGATCATGACTGGAGATTGCCATGTGTGATCTAGGTACGAATTTAGGGACACACACCATGTTGGGGACCAAAACTACAAAACCCATATTCTCCTTTTCCTCTTGGGTATGCGCATATAGACAAACCTTCAAACCAAAGTGCGAGAACTTTGTAATTGGTGCAAGAACTAGATTACAATTCCTCATAGGTAAACATTCATTCAAAAAACCATTAAAACTTATCAAAAACTTAGGGAATAGAATAGAATAACCAATTATTACCTCTTAAACATTTGTTGTTAGGTTTTAAGCTTAGTAACATAGATTTATAGGATATTGGAGTTGAGTTTGGGTATAATAGTGAAATAATGATGGGAAAAATGATATTAAAATATGACAAAATAGAATCTCAACATCTACCCTACACATGTCTACTTGCATGTCCTCATGTAAGAAACATCCTTACGTAAAATGTTCCTTCACAAAATTTGATCATAAAACTAAACATTCATCAATGACTAGGAAAGCCCAGCTGAGACCACATCTTGACCTAATTATCTTCTTACTATGTGGCTTCTTTAATACTCTAGCATTACTATTTTTCCTTCTTTCATTCCCATGCTAAAGTGTCTACTTTGTGGTTTTACCTCCTCATAATTATTGAAAATCTTAGTGGTGGATTTTTTATTGAAAACATATTTATAGCAATACCATTTGATCCTCTTTGGCACCATCAAGTCCTAGAAGACACAGAAATACTCCTGGGAAGTTCGAAAAAATGGACTATGATAGAACAAAATAATATCTATTTACATTCACAAGAATTTGTGTGGAGATAGACCTTAACAAAGGCCTACCTGATCGTATCTATCTAAAATATGAAAAATTACAGTGGACCCATGTTCTAGATTATGATAATATGATATTTAGATGTCTGAACCTATTTTCAAACATGATACCTGTAGAACACATGCCCATTGGAAAAAAATATCCCAAAAAGGAAAAAGAGACAAGCTCGTAAGCAAAGGGACTGCAAGTACCTAACAGTTCTGAAGAAGAAGAGAATATGGAGAATACTCCAAATATGGATGCTCAGGCACAACATTGCACCCAAGCAGACAAAGGAGTTGGGGATTAGTCAGATGTTGTGACTCATATTTAGAAGGGTAGAGAATTAGGAGAGGTCAAAGAAATAGATCAATGAAAGGAGGCAACACTCAATGAAAAAGGATCAAGGGGTATGTTGTAGCTACTACAAACCCCCTCCAAAAAATTCCCCATGCTTTGATTTTGGAGCCTCCCTTTGACCATAAGAACTGTTGTTTCAACTTGCGTCAAGTTTTCTTCCTAGAGTAATAAGTGTTGCAACCTTGTATTCCTTCATGTCAAGCTTGTGATGTCTTAACTGTGCTTTCCTTGTAACAACTACTTGGCACCCCATGATGACACTCAATCCTTTGTCACAATGAACTGGGAAACTCCTTGTCGGAGTGAACTACGCAACCCTTTGAGTCAGGAAACTGCACAATCGACTGTGGAAGCAAATTGCACAACCCCTTGTGGTAGTGAACTATGCAATCCATTGAGATAGTGAACTGCACAGTCTCTTGAGCCAGTGAACTGTGCAGTTCCTAGAAAAATTAAACTACTCATTCCTTGAAAATAAGAAGTGCACACTTCTAATTGGCAGTGTGGCACGTGTTTCTAAATTGATTATCTTACTTGTGCCAATCAACTAAAGGTGGCTCCTTGATTTTAGGCATGTACATATGAAACCCTAACCCTAATCTCATGAGTGCTCACCTATATAAGAAATTCATATTAGATCTCATTCTCACACTCATCTTTGGAGCTCTACTCATTCTCAAGAGCATAGGGGGCTTCTGGTCACAATTAATTTGTTTTTTTGGGTAAGTTTCTCAACTATAAATTTTTGTCACTTTTTCTTTTGCTTTTGCTTTCACAAGTTTCGTTTTGTCCTATTATTAATGTAACAAGTGTCAAATTTGCTATTATTAGCTTCTAAAAGTGTCGTTTCAATCTTTTTCACTTATTTTCTAGTGTTGCTTTGTATTCCTTGTCTTTTCACCTACCAATAATTATTGTTACTGGGTGTATTTATGCATGTATGTCCTTTCCCTTTCATTATCTTTCTTGCTCAACTTTAGTAACTTAATTTCATGGTTATCCACATACTTCCTCTCTATAGTTAATAGATTTCTATATTTTCCCTCTATAAGATAAATCTATGCATATATCGAAGCCTTCTTCCCTCCTCAACAATGCATTTTCAATATCTTCCAGCAGAGGCTTCCCCTTGCCCTTTGCAACTGTGGATTGCATAATCCATGGGCCCCAGCTATGCATTGTGCAATCCTAGTCAGTAGTGAGGCCCTCCCACCCTCTGCAACTACACATTGCATAGTAATAGGCCTCTCTTCAGCAACACCCGCACATTTTGCAATTCCAGTATCCAGTCAATCTCCCTTGCATTCAAGACCTACACAATCTTCCTCAAATGTTCCATAGTGCACATTTATATTGACCAATGAGTTCACTCTACCTCCCTTGTTCCTAAGAATTGTGCAATCCCTCTACTCAGTAGTCGTCTTCTGTTTGTGATTGATTAGACTAGTTGATCCTTTATGGATTTGATTTGTTTTTTCCATAAGTGCATATGTTTTATTAGGTACTACATATCTAGAATGCATTAGTATTTCATCATCTACTTGTTTTATGCCTCCAAAGAAAGGATCATTAAAGGAGGTCACAAAAAGTAGTATTGAATATGCCATTTATAGTAGCTTGACAATAGTGCTTATCTTGTCAGACATTGAATGCTTCATTGACAAAGATTCTACTATTACATGGCTCACCATCAAGGCTGTATTCAATACAAATTAGTTCACAGGGGATCTGGAAGATAAGGAAGTCTATGAGAATATCAAGCAATCAGGATTCCACAAAGTTGCCTGAAAATACCATGTGTTGCCTTGTGGCGATGCCATCAAATGGATACTGCAGGGTCTAGACACTTATAACATGGTGCTCAACAATGTTAGTGGGAAACGAATTTCTTCATACTAGCCACATGACTTTCACTCATATAAAGGTTTCCCAAGCCTAAGCAACACTTGGATTCCCAATTTTATGTAGCATGGAGATATTTGAATACCAGAGAAGTGATCAAGTCGTGGTGGCAGGAAGCAACTAAGTTTCGTTAGAAGATTGATGTTACCTGTAAGGCCAATTCTCTCATAATAGTTTGCAAGCACTTGATGGCTATGTTGTACATGATCTATGGATGAAAGAATACAAAATCCTTTGATGAAGGCTTTACCTTCATGCTTTATCTGCACATCACAGAAGGGAAAGCATTCAACTCATGAAATTTGTTATCCCAACAGTTGAAGATTAATTTGAACAATGAGAAAGAACTAAAATAGGGAAAGAAACCATAATTCTACATTTCTACCTACTTACTAGATGGTATTTATGCTCACCATGAGTTCCAAAGTGTAAAATGGAAGTGGAACCAAAGAGATCTCCCTATCAATGTGCATTACAGAGTGTTGTCAGAGTACAAATACAGAGGAGTATATGACAAGCTTGTTGAACACTCCTTCATGGTTTTGTATCATATGATCTTTGAGGAAGAAGCCCCTTCCATGTTCCATGAGGATAGGAAATCAGTTGCATAGATAGCTTATTGGTTTGCCTCACCTCAAGCACATACCTTAGTGTTTGGTTCTTGGAAGCGTCCACACATTTTTCCAAGGTATGTGACCGATAAAGTGGTCATGCAAGAGGTTACTTATCAACTTAGCATAGGTTTGTCTCAAGTACTACAGAAGAAGAAGAAGGCACCTTAGCCTTCCTATCCTCTATAGGTTGGATCCTGTGAGCTCAAGAGCTTGAAGGATACAAATATAGAATCTACAAAGCTTAACATCCTTAGGCTCAGTGAGATGAGCTTTCACATATATGATCCTAGAGGAGTATGTAAAAGACATTACGCCAAGTTACATTTTAACTGGCCTTATGTGTCTTAATGTAGGAAAGAGGAGAAGGAGATAAACAGTAGGTACAATTCATCCTAAGCACATGCACCAAGCAATGAGGTGGGCCCTTCCAATGTAGTTCATGAGTAGGCTACAATCTAGGAAGGGAATCAACAGGAAGTGCCCATTATGGTCAGCATTATCAATTACAAGAGGAAAGTTGTGCATAATCTCGACTCGGAGAGGAGCCATAAGTTTAGATTACATCCTATTATTCTTAGAGCGACCATTGCAGTAGAAAAGAGGAGAAAGAAATTGGAAGAATCAAAGAAGAAGAAATGAGATAGGAAGAGGAGAGAAAGAACGATGAGGAACAGATGCAAAAAGAGGAACAAGAAAGAAAAGAAAGAGAAGATATGGAGAAACAGGAAAGGTCACAAAAGGAAGAAGAAGAAGCCAACAGGAAAGACTAGGAGGAAACATGGAAAAATCAACGATAAGAAGAAGAAGGACAAAAGTAGTTAGAGGATGAAGAAATCAGGCAGAAGCAGGATGAGGAATTTGTAAGAAAAACTGAGGAGAAAATACAAGCCCAACACGTAGGGGTTGAACGAGAGGAGGATAACCAAGAGAGAGACATTGTGCCTATTGCAGAACAAGTCGACAATCAACCTTCACCTCCCCTTACTGGTGGCCACATCCCATTTAGTAAAATGGGAATATCTCCTCCAGAAGATGACATGGTCATGGATATTCCAACCTTACCTTTGATTAGTTAAAGAACACAATTGTACAGGAAAGGTGAAATTATTTTCCTAATGACATGGTTCATCTTGTTTCCATTCACACAAAGAAGGTAATTGTGCCCAATACTAAGAAGAACCTAAGAACAACTACAACAACAAATGTAACATTTGTAGAGGCTACAAAAGTAAACATTTATTTCTTGATGGAGGAAGACAAGCAATTGGCAAAGGCTTTAGTTGTTGCAAGGTAGAAAATCAATCATCTCCAAGCTGAGAACCAAAGGTTGTCTTCCATTGATTCTAACATGAGGGAGTTGTGGGTTTCTATATTTGAGGAGATCCAATCATTGGGAGACGTTATGAGATAGTTGTATGACGAAATGATCACCCTTCATAAGGAAGTGGTGCCCTTACATGCAATGTAAAAGCAGTCATGATAGAATGTGAAGGTTTTGAAAGTAATTCATGCAAGAATTGATGTGATCCAAGAATGGGGCACTAAGTACATAAATGCACCATTAGAGTTGGTCAAAAAAATAAGACAGGTTGTTGAATTGGAAAGGGTTGAAGTTAGAATGCTTATACAGGGGAACAAACAACTCTGCACCTATGTGGCCAACACCATAACCACCTACTCGCGATTGTATCATGGGTTAGAATCCTTAGTGAGAATGCACAAGATACCTTTTGTTGGATAATTTGCAAAAACAAAGGGGAGAAATTTTATCATGCAAGAAAATAAAGAATTCTTGAGCAAATTAAGGTAGGTGGTCGATAAAGAAGATCTATAAATCACAAGGCATAATATTCAAAAATTTGTAACCAGACCTACCAAGTTGAATATGAAGCTATGCTTATTGTGGAACAACGTTCAAACAAGTTCCAAAACTATCTATCTGGATGCAAGGCACAAAATAGTCAGATATAAGCCAAATCTTACATCAAATCTTAAGGACATGGCAACACAGTACAAGGCTTGGTATCAATATGTTTCATCAGAGCTACAAGTAGAAGTTGCCAAGCTAGAGTTTCCTCAAACTCAAACATAATGTATAATTTTTTGTCTTACTAGGATCTAACCACATTTTGTCTTATGTGATTTTGTATTTAGAAAAATAATAATTAATGTAAATGTAAGTGGAATTCCAAGAGTCAAATAGGGAATATGAAGAGTCATTAGTTAGAATAAATACAAAATAATCTCAAGAGCCATGAGGGAGCTCAAAGGTCACAAGAGGAGGTGGGAGGTCACTTCATTTCTTATAAATAAACCCTCATAACTCAAACAAAGGGCTTGGAATGGGAAATGTGTAGCCTTTGCTTCTCTAGTTTAGCATAGGAGTGAATATCATTCTTTGGAGAAGCAAGGGGAAGCTTCATGTTCCACTAACGTGGCTAGTGTCATATCATTGTATTATGTACTTGGAACTTTCACTTAATTATTAGAAACTCTCAGAGCCAACACACTTTCATGCATGTATCATGGATTTTGTAAGAATACTCTTTAAATGTTTGCGGTACATGTTATTTCATTTATGCTAAGATCAATGAACATTTTCTTTACCTTTAGTATATATATTTTATTGAATGTTTGTTGTATTCACTTTCATGATTATTATTATCGCGTGAACTATTTTGCAAACTAACTAATGATTCTTTCATATGTACATGTGTCTCTTTTAGGATAGTACTACTATTTTTCTTCTTGAGGTTCTCTCTCTTTTCCCTTTGCATGAAAGAACATCTTATTTATTACAAGTGATCCCACACAAAGTTTACTCACTTGTTGACACCAAAGTTATGTGTATGCCTTATTATATGTTTATTGCAGCCAAGGCACATCTTTAAGATCACCATTATGGCAACCAATTGCATTTCTAGTTGGGGCTCTACTCCAAACAGTGTGGGGTCTAATTGGGACTTCATACCAGGGAGACCCCCCTTCCCGATTATCTATATTCAACGCTGTTAACATGGTAGAAAGAGGAATCATGTATTTGAGAGTTCATATTCAGACAAAGAAATCTATTTGCAAGAAGCTGGAAATCAATTGGAAATATTAAGTTAGTCCCAACCATGGGTTGGAAAAAAGTTCAGAAAAAGAAAGGGAAAAACGGGAAACTAAGTGACTATTATCACACTTAGTCCTTACAAAATATATAATGTTTTATAGTTTTTTATTTTATTGTGCATCAAAAAAAAATTACATGATCGAATGCCTAGCGGCATCTACAAAATTTAATTTTGTTCCTTGTTTTCAAGTTGAATAAAATTACGATTTTTTCTTTGGGCAAAAAATGTCATTTGATCAAACTGAGAAATCAAAGATGCTTGGCATATTTCCTTTGGGAAAACTCTTTCATTCCATGTAATGAATATAGTGTGGGAACAATAAATCCTTCATAAGTGGATGATGAAGAGATGTTGAAATAATGTTTTTACATTTACCTTGATTTGGAAGTAAATTTGACCATTCTTGATCAAAAAATCATACTTTCTATGATGATAAAAAGCACGGATAACATCAATTAGATCTCTAAAAGAAACATCATTGCAATCAACGAAACGGAGGGAGTCTTGTAGCTTCATTGCCCAATATAATAACATTTGTAACAATCAAGTACATCAGAGAAAACAAATATTGTTATCCTAGAAAGAAAAATTTTCAACAAAGTATATGATGTAGTGGGACCTATTGAAGTTGCAATGTTAACTTTTTGGCTTTGGTTTCACTTCAACTCCACTTATAGTTCATTCAAAAATAGTATTTTTCTTTAAATATGTTCATCGAATCGTTGGATTATATTGTTGAATGTGCTCATTACACTGAGAAAGACAAACTTTTTTATTTATTTCTAACAATGCTTGATAGTCTAAGTATATTGTGTCTGGTATTAGGGTAAGTATTTAGTTTTCATCTTCTTTGGCCTTGTTTTGAAACACCTACAAATTTATTTATGTTGAGTCTTGACATCTACATACGTATTTTGAGTGGAAATTTGTTAGAAATACTACTTCAAATAAATAGTCAACAATCATCAAAATTACCTTTGTATTTACAAATAAATTTTGAGGAAAAATTGCCAGTGTTGGTGCAAGAACGCTAAAATGTGTTGCTCAACTATTCTATTGCCGTAAAAACATTACTCCTCTATATTTGGATGCTTTGTTATCATAAATTAAATGTTGACCGATATACTTGCATGTCCTTATGCAAAAGAAATCTATCCTCACAACTTCAACAAAGATGATAACTCAGCAGGGTTCAATAAAGCCCTGCAACATTTACAAGAATTTTCAAATCCCCCCCCTTTTATCTATTTCTCATCTTAGTATGCATTCGCTTTAGAGATAAATCTCCCAACACTTTTTATACAACTTCTTGGCTTGTTGGTACAATTTTTTATTGGAATTACGATGAACATGGTCAGACTGGAGAAGGTTTGAATGGTCACTATTATTGAAATCCCACATCATTTCGACTTTGAACAATATGAATATGACTCATTTGGGAACACTTGCATACAAGTTAAAATTATGAGATGGTCAATTCTATAAGTGTAATGAGAATACCATCATATTGATATAATCTGAGTTAATCACTTGTAGTTATGGAAATATTGTTTCATTATCAAGTGTAAACCCATGATGAATGCCATATGACCAAAAATAATGTATATGAACAAGATGTCACATGGTCAACAGATTATGTGGATACATGGCGAATAGATGTGATTAATTTACATAAAGGCATGAAATTTTATTAATAAGAGAGCCTTTTACCAATGTGTGTGATAGGTAACATATTATAATGACATGGTACAACACAAATGTTAAGGAAATTTGGCATTTAATCCAATGGTTAGGGAAGGCTAAAAATATGAAAAAGCAAGTGATATGTTTGTAATGATTTAGCAGTAGGATAATTGGTAAAGGTAAGGCAACAAGTATAAGAGTGTTACAAAATAAATTTGTCTTCGTTCTTAATAGATTAAAAGAGTATTTAAAAACTTTTTTAACGCAGAATGTCAATTACTTTTATTTTGCAACCATGTATGCAAGGTTTGAGTTGATGCAGGGAGATGATGGAGCTAGGGAGTTCGTTGTTGTTGTCACATCAGATGTTGCAGGTGCCTTGAATCTGGATTTCCTATATAGGTATAGGAATGTTGTAGAATTCTGAAAATTTACCAATACAAGTACAAAAATGAAAAAAACAAATGTTGTTCTCCTACCATGTTATTCTGGATTCGTTGTTGTTATGGATAGAGATGAGTTAAACTCAATCTTTATATAGGTTATAAAACTTTTAAAACTCATAAAATCTGAACTTATCCATATTGAAAACAAATTGGAACTAAAGAAAGGAACTGCTACAAAATTTTGTTGATACCATGGAAGCATATAGTCTTCAATTGTTATCTAAATCCAAGGTGAAATTATGATCATGTGAATAAATTTGATGGTGTTGAACATGAAGAGAAATCGTTGGATTACCGTCCATTAAGGTGTCCTTAACCAACGTGAAGCAACTCAGCTTGAATGATAATGAGTGCTAAAGTACCTTAGTGCATCTTGACAGGTACGAAAATATGTGATGATGTCGAGTCATCTGCAATATTCTTTAATCAAGAGGCATTGATGAATCCCCATGATTGACAACAAGGAGATCTACCATTAATGCATGCATATCCTAAGGCACTATAAAATCTCTAACCATGACCCCAGATAATGTGTTGGAGTCATTGGGATAAGTTTTAGCGGAAGGTGGGCCTTACTTAATCTCACATCAGGTGATGCAAGTATACAATATAAATTATTTAAAGAATATAATAAAAATTTTGAACCAACATAAACTTGTAGAACTTATTATGAATCCTTCCCACGATGTGTCCTGGTTTTCAAACAAGCCTCATGTCTAGTTGCACCCATTATCTGGTTTTCACAACTAGACTTAGTTTTATCTTTATTATTTTATTTATTTTTTTATTACATCATCCTATTCTACTTGAAAAATGAAACCCTTTGCTCAAGTATATGAGTACTCCTAGTGAAGTTATGTGTATAACAAGATAGTAAATATACTTATACTCATATTTAAGAAAAAGGCTTCAATGTATACTAGAGTATGAAAGTCCAGTTGCTTCAAGTAATGCGATGTCAATAATTATTGATTTGATGACCATATGGAACCAATCTTCAACATGGTCATGATATCCTTGGCTCCCTTGCTTATTTATTCCATTTAGTATGCCTTCCTCCACTATACCATGTAGAACTATTGTCCCTGGATGGGTGGTATCTTGAGTGCATGACGAATCTGATGATCGACTCATTGAGAACTCGTCAATCTTAGGTTTTGATGACTACTCTCTATCAAACTTGGTTCATGATTCTTTAGTATCCTTAACGGATCAACACAAATGAACAAAAAAGTATTATATATCTTCCTTTAGAGATAACTCATGGAGCTCCTTCTCTTCAATCACTTCTAAAGGAGCACATATTCTATTGACTACTACCAATATTTTCTCTTCTCGAGAGGTAGATACACCAGCTGCTACTAGGATTTGAGAAAGTTCTCGAGTGACATTGATCGGGAGCTCAAAATTTGTCAAAAAATCAAAGTGTCAGAATTTTGTTAACATTAGCTTTAGATCGAAGAGCTACTCATTATGAATCCAATGGTGCGAACGACACTCAAATCTAACCTCGTATGCAAGAGTTAGAGAAAATCAAAGTTCAGGTTTGACTTGGACACATGGCAGGATTGGATGACATGGCAAAGGTCCTAGCGAATGGGGAAGCACCAAGTGGCAGGTTGCCATTGGGTCTCGCATATCGCATATTGGAGGAGTTAAGGTAATCGAGCTCCGAAGCAGTCAAAGTTGCGGTGCAATATATCGCAATCGCAAATCGACAAAGGGTTAGCATTACAGAATCGGTCCTGACGTAAAGAGGTTGCAATGCGATCACAATCACATATCGCAAGTGGATAATAATCAGCCCCGGTAGAAGCATGGTTGCAATGTGATTTATCGCATATCGCAATCGCAAAAAAATCTCGCATTATATTACCATCGGTTCTCCGCCAATGAGAAATGTGATAGGATATCCCATATGTGATTCAACTATAGGTTGTGATTTAATATCCCATCGGGTCCACGATATCGCAATCACACAAATCACCTATTTTATTCACAGACCTTAAGACCACAAGGCTTTCTGCAGATTGCGAGTTGCAACAAAACTGCGAAACCGTCACCTTTTCCGCCGGACTAACCACTTTGTATGTGACCACTTGGCCTTAATTGTGAGATAGGCAGGGAAGATGGTGGGATTGCCAATTTCGGCGAAATTGCCAAAAGTAACTCCATATAATGAATTTAACTTGTAGTAAGCCAGATTTGGAGGAAAAAATTGTGGAAATATTGACAGAAGTCATAACTAAGGCAATTTTCAACCAAATGGGATGCAAAAAGAGGCTAGATAGCCATTTTTGGACATTCTTGACTAATTGGAACAAGTTTCAAGATCAAAGGAGCACTTATGGATAGGATTTTTTTTTGAAAAATCAAGCCTATGGGTGCTATGGTCAACCAGAGTGTTGATTCAGTTTATGGAGGAGTTTGAAGATGGAGATGACCTTGGAGGGGTCTTCCAACCTCCATGTGATTTTTGCAGTAGCCATTACATCGTTGTTGTAGATTTATCTCTTCTTTTCTCTATGTGTGTTTTGGAGAAGAGACTTATTGATGTACTTCAAGTGGATTGTGATGCTATTTATGCTCTTTGAAGTTGGAGTATGGGGTCTTGGTGTAAGATGCCTGTATTTTCTAAAGGTTTACATGTTTGACTGTAGGTTAACATGTGTATGGAGTAATATCTTTTGCATAAGTAGTTTCTTTGAAGGAGAAACTAACCATTCCATTTCATCGGTTTATGTACTCTTCTTTTATAGATTTTGAGCATAATTAGGGGTCATGCCTTTAGAGCTGATCTAAGGAGATGTAGCCCAGGAGGGGTGAACTCCTTTACCAATGTTTGGTGTATTACTGATTGATGCATGTTTCTATTCAGTGCTTTTGTTTCATGGTTTAAGTTTTCTTCATGAAACAAACTTAAGTAAATACACATAAAATTATGTTTTTTAACTTGCTATTTTGGAGTACGAACCTCAAGCACATTTGTATATTCTAAATGGAGAATTAGCACAACATTACTAATATGCTCCATTTCAGATCATACATTCTCCAATAACTTCTTGAACATTCTTGTATGTTGCTTTTCTAGTTACTAATTCTTGTCTAGCGCATGGATTATCATATGGGGGTTTCTTACGACACCCAAAAACAATTGAAATCATAACTTAATGAATTTAACTAATTACATAATTAACGCACACCACATTTGCATGAAAATAAACACATTATGGCAACACAATGAGGCTTTGGAGAAACTCACTAAAGTGGCATCATCAGGCCATAATCATTTTTTAGTGGGCATCTTTGTGTCTCACTTTTTCTCCTCCCCAAAAGTGTCGGCAAAACTAAACTACCAAAAGCTTTAATCCATTTTAGCACCTCCCAGTGGTGATGCCAAAGTTGTTGGTCAAAATATATTTATTATGTTCCCAACATTTAATTATTGAACTAAGATCGTAATACTTAGATATGCTAGCAAAATATATGCAGGATTAATGCCTAATTTAATATAATCTAATGCTAGCAATCACTACTAAGAACTAATTATTGAAAAGTGTGCAACAAGAAATGCTTGTTGAGAATGCAACAAGATGATGGAGCTTAGTGGAAAGGAGTCGCCTTCACTAAGTGGGCCCGCAGGCTATTTTTGGCGCAGTCTATTTTTTAGACTATGTCTATTTTTAGACATATGGATCATGTCTATGGATTGCAGGTTGCTGTTTATGGATGATTGATCAAGTTGGAAAAAATAGATGGACTTCTATTTTTAGACCACAGCGGAGTGATTGCTTAGTCTAAATATAGAACAGTCAAATATTATTAGCTCATAATAATATTTAGACTATAAACTTTGTCTTATTCTCTTGGAGCACTTCAGGATGAGCTACGGATGTGGTACATGCGGATCCGAGAAGGAAATACGTGGTTACCTATGGGATGACTAATATTTGCATGCAGGATTTCAGTTAGAACTCAAGTGAGTTGAGTTTAGTGGACTGGAGGTGCAGTTGATGGAGTTGTGTTCAGTTTAGCTTTGTTAAACTGGTTGTATTTAGTCTAACTGGCAATTAGACTAGAGATGAGTTGGGTGAATTTGTTATTAATTAATTCACAAGTTATTAACTCATAATACAACTAATGAATACATCAGTTAAGTTTCATGTCAGTGCATTTTCAGTTCAGCAGGGACAGGTGTTAGAGAATCAGATTGCTATCAGTTGTGACTATAGTTGTGCATCAGATCTTGCACAATCAAGGGATTGAGTATGCCAATGAGTTTGCTCACGTATTTTCCCACATTGTAGTTTGTGCTCACGTGATTTAGCCAAGCAAAGACGTGGTTGCCTTGGAATTATCATCAGTTCTTGAGCAGGTATTGAGCAGCGGAGGCAGGCAAGCAGCGAAGGAGATTTGAGCCAGTGATTGATTCAGATCTGAGCTGCATTGTGTGTAACAGAGGTGGAGATACTTGTGAAAATTATTATGCTGTGTAATGTTACATGACTCAATCATTAATATACAGATAGTTGGGGTTTTTAGCGAGATGCTTTCCCCGGGATACATACTGTGTTAATGTGTGAATGCTCTTGATGTTTTATTGTTATTGATGCTGCTATATTGATGATAAACGTAGAGGAGCTTATGTATTGTGTATGTTTTCCGCAATAGTACATGATCAGGATAATCTCCATTGAATATGTGTTAAATTATTCAAGATTTCTACATGGTATAAGAGCTGGTTGATTTGTAGAAGAGATTTCTACAGGATATCAAAGCGAGGATTGATCATCAGATCTATCATTTAGGAAGTGACTACGTTTAATTTCTTCAGGCAGAGTCTGTAATCGGGCCAGGTAGCCTCTGGATTCATCCTTCTTTTGGAAGG
>APFE031051239.1:0-34504 GCA_000404065.3 Pinus taeda | reverse complement strand
GCTTTCAGGAAGATTCTGATTTATATCTTGATTTTGTTCTATCATGATTAGAATGCTATATGCAGTTGTGATTAACTAAGTGCAAGTGTAATCACATCACACAAAATGCAATACGTTTTTTCATTTTTTCCTTTTAATTAAAATTAAATAGTAAACTATAGGATTGTAATGTTGAATTTACATGTGATACACATTTTTTTTGTAAGCATTTCAAGATGGTGTACAATTACACTGTCTAGATTTGTCCCCATTGTCCCCATCCTAGGATGAGATGATTTCCTTATCTCATACTGTCACAATTTGGGCCTTGAAGTTGAAATAGGCAAACAAAGCATGGGTTTGTTAGCAAATCAATAATGAAATGACACATTATACATGGTATCCAGGGTTTGTTAACAAATCAATAATGAAAAGACATGTTACCCATTATTTGTAGATGGATAGGTGGTCTCATTTAGATTGAGGTCTTATCTAAGGATCTATCCATATGTATGAAGTGTTTGAATCAATTCATCAATCTTGTCTCCATGAATCTATAAATTGTGCTCTCTTAATATTTCCCAAAAATAGATCTCGAATGGTCCACCCATCTGGAAATTTTGCTCTCTTAATATTTCCCAAAAATAGATCTTGAATGGTCCACTCATCTGGAAATTGTGCTCTCTTAATATTTCCCAAAAATAGATCTCGAATGGTCCACCCATCTGGAAATTGTGCTCTCTTGATATTTCCCACAGAGATGGTCCACTCATCTACAAATGGTAATTTGGAATGGAAAATTGTTTATTTGCCATTGGTGATAAGGTTTTATCTTCCAATATTACTTAATATAATGATAATTTCAAAATCTAATATGAAAATTATTAAATTTGGTTCAAATGATAATTTTAATGAAATACTAACCAATTATTTAATTTTTTTAATATGTAATATGGGATATGATTCATGTTAGAAATTGTTTCAGATAAATTTGATAACTTTGTAATGTAAAAGGGTAAAGAATGGAGATGTAGAATGTAGAAGATATTTCTAATGATAAAATGGTAATTATATGTTTTATTTTTCAAAATTTTGTTTGCATTGATTTTTTTTATTTTTATTTTTATATATTGATCTTTTATATATCACGATTCTTCAAATTTATGCCTAACTAAGTTTCCTTTGCAACATCTAGTGCAATTGCTAGTTATAATTAAATTTTCATTTTTCAAAGGTTACACAACTTTATATGGGAAAATGCAATATCCATAACATTTCTTATTGGAATATTCACAAAAATGAATATTTGACTCAAGCAATGAAGACATTAGAAATTGCATTTTTCATTAAATAAACATGATATAATTTTAATATATTGAGAAAAAGTTTTTAAATTTTATTTCTAAAAATTATTGAAATATTCATAAAAATGAATATTTAATTTAAGCAATAAATACATTAGAAACTACATTTTTTTAAAATAAATATGATATAACTATGATACAGTGAAATGAAATAATCACATGTCATTCAACATTTCATTAATATTTTCCGAAATTTTTAAAACTTTTTATTAATAAGATTCATTATTAATATTAAATAGTTCTCTTTACCTCCCATCATCTTCAGGACCAAAAAAGACTTATGTAATATTAATAATAATACTTATTATTAAAAAGCTTTTTAGTAATTCCAAAAAGATTAATGAAATACTAAGTGATACTTATTATTCAATTATATTTTTATAAATGGAATTATAAAATTTTCTAGATACATTATAGTTATCATATTTAGCTCCGGGAACGGGGTATTTTAATCTCTTTACTCTTAAAGTCAAATATGTCTTTACTGTTAAAGTCAAATATTTGTTTTTGTTTTTGTTAGTATTTTAATGAGAAATGTTTTAGATTTCTCATTTTAACTTATAATGTTATATATAAAGAAAAAAACAAATCTTATTTTCAAAATTTCAAATAAATAAGAGAATATTGTTTAGATAATCTTCGGCAAAATCACATAACCAATCTTTTGTCGACGCGTTTCGAACCAACTAGTGTGGTTCATCATCGGGACAAGTTGAAGAACCAATCCGGTTTAGCTGATTAAATAGAGTGTGCAGAGACTCCAACGGTTATCATGCCAACGGCTAATTTGACCTAATGATCCTAGTCAAACCATTAATTTAATTATTAACATTCCTATAAATAGCTAAAATAGGTAAATTTGTTAATTATATTTAAGATTAAAATCATTTAATAATATGAGTATTGAATAATCTAATATCCATGTTTATTATTTAAATATAATGGTCATATATTTTTTTAAATAATGTATAATTATTATTATTCTAATATTATTAAAGTATAAATAAATGTTACTCTTATAATTTAGTTATTTCTAGGTAAAAATTACCATTTATTATTTTACTATTTAAATATATGGTCCATTAGAAAAATGTATAATTAAATCCATATTTATTTAATATCATAATTAATACTATTAAAAACAAACAAATAGAAATTCTTAACTAAATATATTTATTAGAATAAGTAATTGTTTTCATTGTTTATTCAATACTAGAATAAACTAACTAAATCCATATTTATTTAATAATGCATATTCCATACTATTATAAATAAACCAATAGGAAATTCTTAATAAAAATTATATTAGAATAAAGTAATGTTCTGTTATAATACTAGATAACTAATATTTATTGTAATCAATAATATATATATTTTATAGTTAGTAAATTAGTGCATAATAAATATAACAATTTTTAAAAAATAATATAATAATAAATTAGTAAAATGTTTGTATAATACGTTTTTAAATTATAATTAATTAATCTATAGAAATATTTATATATTATTACACAACCATATATAAATTTTATTTTAAGAATAAAATTTTAATAATAATTAATCTAAATTTGCATTAATTAAAAATTTCCAACATCGTATCTCCATATCTAAAATAGAAGCTTAAAATAAAATAAACCAAAACTATTTCTGTAAAAATCAAATCTTTATTATAATGGATATGAAAGGTTTTGACGTCATGTCCGACAATACTAAAGGGAAATTAGGATGGAGGCTGGAATTTGAATCCTAAAGTGAAATTAGGTAAACGTCATCATCTTTGTTGTTATGACCGAGGGTGGAATTTGATAATTCTGGTGACATGAACAAGTCTAATGACATGTTACACCATAACAGAATGGAGAATGTGATAGTAAAAGAAAATCTAATGGCGATTCGTATATCTTGTAAGCCTTTAATATTCTCTCAAATATGCACATTGCAGAAAGAAACAAAATCAATCTCAACCGCTTTTGAAAATTAATGTCAACTGTCGTCAATGAGGGATTCTAATTTAACCATGAATGCTATGCCAAAATTTATATAAAGGTTCACTGGTCCTTTATTAATCCCATATGGCTCCTCTTCCTCAGAATTAACTCCAACAGAGGCGACTGGATTTACACCGAATCAGTTCCACTACCATGCATCCTGAGATTCATTCAGGTTTCTTCCTTATAGAGAGATTATATGACCTCCAGTCTTGTTAGAGTGTATCGCATAATTCTATACATTCTGGTATTCGCAGTCCATCGTCTATTGGAAATCAATGATCTAATGAAGCTGTAAATTTTCGGGTAGGGGGGTAATCCTTTTCCCCCAACATGGACTTCAGATATTCGAAAGAAACGTGGTCGCATAAAAGGGTGAGCCCCATCTGGAGACCACACCCATACTCCTCTTCGACCTCTCTAACAATGCTCGGAGAAAAGGCATATCGTATTGTCTTATAGCCCTTTGCAAACTTGCAAAACACCCCCGATTATGTGCTTCAAAAGAAGAACTTGAGGATTAGATCAGATTTGAGGATAGAAAATCAAATATCTTGCTTAAAATCGAGTATTAATGAGAAGCTTGCACAAGACTTGCGGAAAGAAAGCATACATTTTTTACATTTAATAACTGGAAGTGAAAATATATTGAGCAGAAGCATAAAATTTATGCAATAAGGTCGTAATGGTATATAACGATAATATGGTCCACTTTGTTCTTATGTAACAAATACAAGATGCTTCGAAGACAGACTTCTCGGCCCACCTGTAATCAGAATCAACTAATCAGCACGAGCTTGGCCCTTCCAAGGAGATTTTTATATCGATAGTCTTGCTGCGAGGCACATATTTGTAATCGTTATTGGACTGGACATGGTTTTACCGTAGATAAAGGCCGTTGTTGTTTCCCAACGTCTTGCCTTTGTACGGGGAGGAGCTTCTGTAGATATTGAAGTTCCCAAGCACCATGGGAGATCGGAACTCTGGGTCGATAGTTCTACCGCCTGAGATCGGAACTCTCGGTCGATAGTTCTACCGCCTAGCGTGCAGGGACTTGCTTCACTTGGGTTTCCTGTATCCTCTGCACGAGATCAATTGGTCTCTGAAGCCTTTCAAATTGCTTCAGAAGAGTGTCCATGGCAACTAATGAAGATTCCGGATTCGTAGCAGGCAGTACATAACCGAAACCGCGGAGACACATAACATAAACTGGAATTACACTCCAATTACACAATTTCAATTCATTTTAAAAAAACATTGGGCGGGAATAACAGTTTGAATTCAAAAATTTCAATCCGGTTTGAAATCCAATTTTGAAATGCTATATACGCGGAGATAAATTTAATGTATGTACGTCACATTGAATAATGGAAACGCTGGAGCGGATCCGTGAATGTGACAGGAACTGCAAGGTTGGGGGCGGGCAAGGTAGCCGGGGGCTTTTTGCTGGAAAGGTAAATTCGATGTTGTAGCCGGGCTCTCACAGAGGTATCTCCATAGCATTAACTTTGCTCTGGAGGTGGAAATAGGAATTGCCTGCATTTGGGAGGTTGTACAGGTAAAGCCAGGCCAGGCTGGATATCCTGTACTTATGACAGGAAATGCATAAGGAAATAAATGCATAGAGGAACGCGGGATTTGAGAGGAGAGTGGGTGTACCTTTCGCTTCCCTGGTTATGCCTTTAGGTTTGGTACTGTTCCATCTGGGAGCTTCACAATCTGCCGACACATAACGCTATTTGGAATTTAATTTGTGAGTTCGTCGAGCAGAAGATGGGACATGGCTGGGCTTTTTAGGGTGGCAGAAGAAATCAGAGCATAATTTGTGAGATGTTTTCACCTGTTTTCTGGGTTTTTTGGCTGTTGTTTTCGAGCATGGCCATGATTAATTGGATATTTGTTTTTGGATAATTGTTTCTACGTGTGTTTTTTTTTCTGGGTTTTTGGTTTTTCTTTTTATTTTTGAATTTTTTTTGGGCTTGGTTCTGGTTTTCTTTTTTTCCAGCGTGGGGTTTGTTTTGGCTTGGTTCTCGTTTTCTTTTTTTCAGTGTTGGTGGAGAGGGACAGAGGATTGGCTCTAGTTTGTTTAGTTTAGGACGGATGGGGAGGTTGGATCTAGTTGGTAGGGGTTGGCACTGAGGATGCTGCTAAAGAGAAGAGAAGAGAACCTGGGATCCTACTGTGGCAAGGTATGCACCATTTTATTTTTTATTTGTATTTTAGGATGGTTTTGCATTGGACAGTCTGAATTAATTAATTGTCTGTGCGCTTGTGCGCTTGGAACATTATATTATGCACATTTGTTTTCACAATACACTTGGTCATGTCTTTGTGTTTGGAGTACAGAGGCAGAATCACTAATTCAATGGATAATTGTAAAATGCATACTATGAGTTTTTTCTGTTGCAGATGAGAATCTAGATTATGGCTTTTCTAATTAACAATTTAGGGTTTAAATATATTATAGTTTTCCCTTGTAAAGATAGACCCCATTTAAAGAATTCATGATCTTTCCTGCTTTGGATTTCTAAGACTGTGATGCTTTGGATTTCTGAGACTGTATTTAAGAGCCGGAGATAATCTTCAAAGCTTCTTTTCATTCAATGTTCTTGGATAGTTCAGGCTTATTTTCTTTTATAATGTTAGTTTCTAATAAAGCAGAGTTATATTTTTGAGTATTAGTTGTTTTGTTTTAGCTCGTAGAGAAACCAGATAAAATTTAAATCTAAAAGATTTGGGGTTTATCCGGATTCATTGGTTCTCCCACACTGTTCAAAGATATGTTCACACAACCCCAGTTGGCATAGCTGTGTAAACAAATGCTTGCGTGAGGGTCAGCGCTCGTGCTTACTCCAAGGCAATGCGCCCAGCACAGGTAGGGAGGTATAGACGCCTAGGGTAGGGAATGCGAATGCGAACCAGGCAGTTTTGTTATAATAGCTTCTGGCAATAAGGGTCATTGGTTTGATATTTATTATATGCCTAATTAGACTTACCTGGTCACGGCTACAGTTTTCAGGACTCATTCCTGACGGGGCCCTAAAAAGAATTGCAGGTGAGGTGGGTGGTAAATGTTAGAGGGTATCCGCCTAATTTGGCATGGCATCTTAGTGTTGAACTCCGGCCCTGTTCCGTTTTTTGCTTTGTTCATCCCTCTGCCCAGTGCTGCTCACTGTCTTGCGAGAGGTATAACGCCCTTGCTTTGGCCTTCTGGTTTGTGATAATGAGTAGTTTAGGATAGGCACCTTTATTTTGTCAACATTGAAGCAAATTACTGCCTCCTGGTCTGAAATCAATCCTATAGAAATGGTGTCAGGCGGTTTTCTCATTCTTTATTCTCCCTTGGAATCAATCCCTTAGAAATGTGGTCGCTCAGGTTTCTTATTCTTTATTCTCAGTTGATCAGTCTACTATCAGCATTTTTGTGGTTGTAGTGTCTTCTATTTCTGAAGGTGTTTGTGGTGATAGCCCATATAAATGTGTCTTCTATTTCAAGCTTCTATATCAGCTTGAGAGATTACAGCCCAACCAATAGAATTGAAATGGCAGTGAACTCCGGTTTCTTGTTCTTTATTCTCAGTTGATCAGTCTATTATCAACATTTATTATCAACATTTTTGTGGTTGTCGCCCATATAAGTGTGTCTTTTATTTATGAAGGTTTTTGTTGGGATAACCCCTATAAATGTGTCTTCTATTTCAAGCTTCTATATCAGCTTGAGAGATTACAAGCCAACTAATAGAATAGAAATGACGGTGACATCTAAGGATGTCCATGTCAACCCAATTAAATTAAAATCATAACAGCATTGTTTAAATTGAAATCATAACAACATTATTCTCTGATAGACAACAGATCAAAAAGCTTTGGATATAGAATAGAGCACATGTCAATTGCAAAACATATGCCAACAAATATTTTAGGTGTGTTTCTACTTCTTTGAAGAATGAGGTGTACATACCTGCTAGAAAAGAGGCCCCCTATTATTATTAGGGGGCTTGCCTTAGGTTGTTGATATGGTGTGAGAAAAGAGATGATATTTAGTTGTTTAAGACTTTCAATTAGCTTTCTTTTTCTTTTACTTTTACTTTTAATTTTACTGCTGTGGATAATCTCATGTATACCTATATATATATTACAGTTTATTGTTTTTGATTTCATGTGAAATGTTTGGGGAAATTTGTAAATGGCAGATTTCTTTTATCTATTTTGAATTGGATTTGAAAGAATATTGAATTAATTGTACTTTGTATTTATTGTACTTATGATATGAAACAGATGGACTGAGGTGGAGAGCAGAGATGGAATATGGTTTAACAAAAGAGTAACATCATTTTGGGGAGTTGGAAGGTAATAAGGAAGCTGTGCACAAGAATGTAGTTTAATTCATGATATAGATTAATAGCATAACAATTAGATTTGAAAGAATGTTTAAGTAATTGTTTTTTATGCTATTAAATATTTAATTCTTTTGTGATATGTAACATATATATGGAAAATGTTCTTTACAAGAGTAAGATATTGTGCAAGACAAGGCACACCCACAGAGGAGGTTGATGGAAGGTCCAAGTCATATAGGAGTAGCAAGTAGATGATGTGTAATTTGTTAACAGGATGATGTCATGGAGGAGTGTCTGTTTTTATTTGTGTTTCTAAGGTTTCGTGCTTCAGTTTTACAATTTTTTATTATTTTTCTATGGCTTTAGTTTTTTCTCGGTAAAAAGTCTAAAATTCTATTATATGTACAGAAAAGAAATTACAAGCAGTGTGGCTGGAATTATCATGAAATCCATGGCCGACTGAGATGCCATGGTTCTAGCAAAACGATTCAAAATCTCCCACGCAGGGGAGTCATTCGACAAGAAAACTTCTGAGCGACCTTCAGGTACATTAGACTGATCCAAGAAAGACAAAATGACATGACTGAGGCACAAAACAAAACCTGCCCACGCAGGGGCTGTCTTCTCTGTCCTCACTGAGATAGCCAAGAACCGACACTCAGACATTAACCAACGCTACAGACTCAACAGACTAGACATTTATCCGAGATTGCATAAGACCAGAGCGGGATGATACCCGAGCTATGAACAAACAAAATTAAACAGATGCTGGACCTAAATTGGGAGAGGGTCGCCATGTCTGGGGCGTTCTGGGGAGGGTTAAACCCCCTCGGGTGGCTTCTCCTCCTCGATTTTACACCAACCTTGCCCTTCAGGAATGCCCTTCCACATAGCTGCCCATTTGGCGGCATCTTGAGCCCTCGCTGCTTGGGAGGTGGAAGGGTCGTCCATGACTGCTTTTCCTGAGGTCGTGGCCTCGATTGATGGAGGAAGCAAGGATTGTTCTTGATCTGGTAAGTCTGGGAGAGGAGCTTCCCCTTCTGGTGGAGAACCCTCGCCCTCTGCTTCAGGTGTTTTCGTGAAGAGCACTGAGACGTGCGCACTAACCCCATGAGAATCTCCCATCTTCCCCAGGGTGAAGACCACAGACCCAAATGTTGGGAGGGCTGGCCCCTCCATGTTCGCCCCACTGACTTCCACGAATTGCTCGGCTTGAAGAGGTGCGACCCCGGCGCGACGATGACAGAATTGGCAGCAACAATGGTGATGCTCCCTCTCGGCCCGTCCTCGTCCTCGACCCCTACTCGAGCCCCTTCCTGATCCTCTCCGACATGGGTGCCTGTGGCGAAGCCGAGCCATGGCTGGTTTGTTCGCCCACTGCTAAAGGTTTTCTGCGACCGCCACCTTCCTCCCTCCAAATTCAGACCACCACCTTTCTCCCTCCAAATTCGCCTTCTGAATTTCTGCGACTGAACCTCTGCGCACTGTGGTATTAACAAGGTGCTGAGAGCCAAGTTTGAGGGCGACCTGGGATGGCGATCGTCTCGGCCAGCACCAGGCTTTCCCCCACAGCTGAGCACTCGGCTTCCAGAAACCAGTCTGACCGTTAAATTCGTGGAACAGTGGCGTGAAGCAGACCCCGACCAGGTATATAATGCCATGCCAATGCTTGATGCCTCCTTCGTGCCTCGCCATCTTGTCAACCATGGCAGCATTGATTTCCCTGAACTACCACCCCGCCTTATTAACGTTTTGACGGCGGATGAGCCAGGGGTATTAATCTGCATGGTTCGTCGCATGCTAGATCACATGGGAGCCATGTGGCTCATCCTCCCGCGATCTTCTGGCACCCGCATCCGGGGAATCAGTGTCATTTTGAAGAAGATTCTTACATTCCTGAATCTGCTGGGAGCTGGGAATGATGTCCAAGTTTCTTGCTTGGAATGGAATATGACATTCAACCCCAATATTGGCTAAGAGATCAGCTACTTTCTTCCCTTCTCGTCTAGAGTGGTGAAAGGAGAGGGCTCTGTGATTATGCAGCTCTTGAGCAATGTTATGTAGCCTAGCTTCCAACCTCCAGCTGTCAGCTACTTTTCTGGTTTGAGAGCCATTATGAATGCGGGTGACCATGCCTATGATGATTTGGGAATCCCCTTCCACAATAAGAGGTTGCAAGTTCTGACGCTTGGCCTCAAGTAGCCCTTGCGAGAGGCCCTCCAGTTCCGCTGAGTTGTTGGTGTCCCAGCCTATATTCCCATAATAGATTAGAATGGTGTTGCCTTTATGATCACGGATGATTCCTCCGTAGCCTGCAGGCCCTGGATTGCCTTTAGATGCTCCATCAAAATTTAATTTGTACGAGTTAGCCGGCGGGGCAATCCAATTTCTGTTCTCTTTATCATTGCCTTTCGTTGCCCTTTGGGTAGCAATTTCTTGAGGCAGCTCTAACTTCCAGTTGTTTAGAATGTTTTGCTCTCTATCCTTGGTGGGGAGGTCCTCTTTGGTCCAGGATTTCAGATGCATTGTCTCTTTGAGGTTGTTGTGCATTCTATTCCAGATCTCTTCTGTGGACGAGCTCTGGTTTTTGAAGATCCTCCTGTTCCTTTCTTTCCATATGTTCCAGGTTACGATTCCTGGAATGATGTTCCACAAGTGATTAAGAATCTCACTGTCATAGGGACTTTTTGGCTAGTGTGTGATGGTGTCGATAATGTCTCCAGGTTTTCTACCTCGTATCTGGCATCTGAAGCTGACCTGATCCCATAGCTTGTTGGCTAGTGGGCATGTGTCCAGAAGGTGTTGTAGATTTTCTTCATTATTGAGGCAGTTGTGGCAGATTGAGGGCCTGTGAAAGTTGCGCCTTCTCAATTTGTCCCAAGTGAGAATCTTTTTATGCCCTACCATCCATAGGAAGTGAGAAATTTTCGGCCAGGCTTTGAAGCTCCAGATTCGGTCCCATAGAGGGTCTTGTCTGATGTCGGAGTTATTTGAGAGGATGTATGCTTCCGACGTGGTGTATGTTCCCTTTGGGCGGTATCCCCATCTGAGAATGTCTTCACTGATCTCCATTCTTATACTTGTTTTCCTTAACTCTTCTTCCAGAGTGATTTCCTCCTGCCTGGTGGCATTTGTGGTGATTTGGTTGCTCAGGCGCCATTGTCTGAACCCGCTAACCATGTCCTGCTTCCAAAACTGATGGACCGTTGCGAGCTGCTGTTCCTATCTGTCTGGTATTAACCTTGGAGGAAGAACGTTGGAGAGTTTGGGCTGCTGATTCCATGCATCCATCCAAAATCGAGCGCTTCTACCATTTCGTATTTCCCAGAAGCTGTGCTTCAGGATGAGCTGGTGATGTTGCTTGGCTGCGTTCCAGATGAGAGAGCCGTTAACCATGGGCGCACATCTGATGAGCTCATTCTCGGGACTGT
This sequence comes from Pinus taeda, assembly GCA_000404065.3. Taxonomy (NCBI): domain Eukaryota; kingdom Viridiplantae; phylum Streptophyta; class Pinopsida; order Pinales; family Pinaceae; genus Pinus; species Pinus taeda. The sequence goes on along the minus strand of APFE031051239.1, from coordinate 23,402 downwards.
TATTAGTGTATTTGGCGGTCCAGATGCTGACCCATATCTTGTCTGGATTGGTTAGCCATTGCCACCAGATCTTGGCATTCATGATGATGTTACTGCTCTCAGGATCTCTTAGTCCAATGCCTCCTTTGCTTTTGGGCTTGCAGATCGTTTCCCATTTTACTAGAGCCCATTTGCGATGAGAAGAAGAGCTTCCCCATAGAAAATCTCTCTGAAGGTTCCTTAATCTTTTCAAAACCCATTTTGGAGCAGAAAGGATGGAGAAAAGGTAGAGAGGCATGGCTTGAAGGATGGATTTGATTAGCACCACACGACTTGCCATATTGAGGGAGCGGTAGGTCCAGAGGTTGAGCTTAGATTCGAACTTCTCCAAGAGAACCCGCCAGGCCGGTTGTTTAATGGCTGAGGTTGTAAGGGGAGCTCCCAGGTAGGTGGAGGGGAGAGAGGCTGCATGGAAACCGAGGATGCGAGTGATGGAAAATTTGACCGACGGAGGAGTGTGGAAGAAAAAAATTTGGGATTTGGCATTGTTTACATGTAAGCCCGAGGCGTCTGAGAAATCCTTGAGCAGGGATTTCAAACGAGAAGCTTCCTGCGTGGAGGGGTAACCATAGAGCATAGTATCATCAACAAATTGTTGGTGGGAGGATGCAGGAGAGTTATGAATGGAAATCCCTTTTAACTGGTTAGAAAGGAGAGCTTGTTTGAGGTGCCTTCCGAGACCCTCTGCCATAATGATAAAGAGGAAGGGGGAGAGGGGGTCCCCTTGTCTGATTCCTCTGGAAGGTTTGAAGGGGCGGGAGGGGAGACCGTTTACGAGGAGGGAAAAATGGGCTGATGAGATGAGACTCATGATCCATCGTACCCAGGAGTGACAGAAGCCAAAAGCTTTCAACATGTTTTCAATGTATGACCAGCTGAGCTTGTCGAAAGCTTTGGAGAGGTCCAACTTAAGTAACATACCGGCTTGCTTGGAGCTTTTAAGAGAGTGGATGATTTCATGCGTGAGTATGATGCCATCCATAATCTGTCTCCCTTCAACATAACCCGATTGCTCCGGCGAAATGATCATGGGCAGAAGGGGTTTTAGTCTGTTGGCTATGACCTTGGAGATTATTTTGTAGAGGACATTGCAGAGGGCAATGGGTCTGAACTTTTCAGGAGTTATGGAGTTCTCTTCTTTGGGGATAAGGGTAATGAAGGTGGAGTTAAGGGCTGGGAGCAACCAACGCGTCGCCCTGGATTCCTCGACGACCTGCCATACCTCCCCTTTGATCATATCCCAAAAAGCATGGAAGAACATGGTTGTGAACCCACGGGTCCGGGAGCCTTACCTTCCTTGAGCTGCCCCATTGCCTCATCAACCTCCTGGGTGTTGATTGGGCTCATGAGAATTTCGTTGTGCTGCGCTGTTACTAATTTCGGAATGTTGCTAGTGATTTTGCCGATTGCTCTTTGCCGGTTTTCCTCTTGCTCCCGATGCACCTGCTGAAAGTGATTGAGAAGAACCTCTTCTATTTGCTCATGCTCTTCGACCTTTACCCTCTCATGGTTGAGGATAAAGGGAATTTGATTGTGCATCCTCCTTTGAACCGTTGTTCGATGGAAGAATTTGGTGTTGCGCTCCCCTTCCTTTAACCATTGTATCCGAGATTTTTGTCGCCAGTAGATTTCCTCTTGCTTCCTTCTTTCATCAATCTGTTTTGTTATGTGTCGTTCTCTGTCTAAGGTGGCTTCTGTGTGTCCAAAGTTTATGACTTCCTGATGGATGTCCTTCAGCTCTTTGTTGAGCTCCTTTTGAGCGTCAAATATATTGCCGAAGGTTTCTCTATTCCAGCGCTTTATGTTCCCTTTTAGAAAGCGAAGCTTTTGCTGAAGCTGGTACATTTTGGAGCCCTCTGGGGGTATGAAGGAGGCCCATGTATTTTTGATGAAGTCCTTGAATGCTGGATGCGTTAACTAGAAAGCCTCAAACCTGAAGGGTCTTTTGGTTTTGTCCCCTGGCCTCTGCCAAAGGAGAGCAATTGGCCAGTGATCCGATCCTGAGTAGGCCAAAATTTCCGCTGTGAGATCTCCTCCCAAATGAACTGCGTTGTCCAAGATCAAGAAGCGATCCAGTTTTGAGGCGATCTCGAAGGTTCCTCCTCTACGGTTGCTCCAGGTGTAAGTACCATTGCAGAAAGGAATATCTATGAGCGAGGCATTTGTGATGAAATCTTTGAAGTGATTCACCTCAGGCTCCAGTCGAGATCTGCCTCCTACTTTGTCCTCCATCCTGGTTATCATGTTGAAGTCCCCTGCAGCAATCCAGAGCGGATGCTGCCTATTTCTGTTGAGCTCTTCGATGTTGTCAAGGAGTATCTTCTTACTACCTGCATCTTGCGGAAAGTAGACATTGGATAAGTTCCCATGGATGTTGGTACCCAAAAAATGGAAGGCCGCTTGCATGAGATGATGAGTTGCATGGAAGTTAGTGAGCGAGATGGTTTGGGGGTTCCATGCTATGGCAAGACCTCCCGAGGCTCCTGTAGCATCCACGGCCATTGATCTGCATCCTGGCCAGATTTTTGAGAGAATGCTGCCCAGTCGGTCGCTGGTGCATTTTGTTTCTTGGAGAAAACAAATCTGAGGTTTTTCCAATTTGATCATGTTCTTTAACAGTCTGGATTTTCCTGGGCTGTTGAGCCCTCTTACATTCCATGATATGAGCTTCATCTTTTAACTGTTTTGGGTAGGCCTGTAGTACTTCGTTAACTTCGCATATCTGCCTGAATCTACCAAGATTTTCCCAATCTCTATTGTTCTCTGGAGATCCGTCTTCCTTCCTCTTTTCTTAGTGTCCTTTGGTCGCTGATTGCCTCCCCAGGTGCCTCCTGATTGGATGCCAAGTTGGTGTTGATGAAACACTCTGGATATGACCACTTCTAGCTTTTCGATATCAGAGTCGGAGATTTTTTCAAATGCGTGCTTTTGGCAGCACAGCTCTAGCTCTATTATGTCCAAACCATTTAGATCAATGCTTTCTGGCTCTTCTTCCATGATTTGCGCCTGATTGGTGTCTTCCTGAGGAATTTCCGAGGCGGGCGGGGTCTTCATTTTCCCATCAATCTCCATGTTGATGAGAAATTCCTCTGGAATTGCTTGATGCTTGTTTAGAATTGATGGGATGATGAAGGGTGCTTTATTTGAAGAGGAGGGGTGGCTAGCAGGGGAGGGGGGGATGAGGAAGGGAGAGGGGAGGTGGAGGAGGAGGGGGGGGCTGGAGCGGAGGGAGGGGCATGGATGAGGAAGCTCGGGCGGGGCATGCTTTCATGGATGGGGGCGAATCCTCTGGGAGATTGCCTAGAGACTCATAGCTGTTCTTGGAGGCATGGTTTTGGGTTTTAGATGGCTGGGGCTTTGGCCCATTTTGAGGCTTCTTGTGCATGCGCTTCTTGTTCGTGACTTTGGTTAAGCCATCTTGGGGGGAGGTTTCAGAGGTCTCAGGAGCGCTGGTTTTAGCGTTGAGGGGGCAATCCCTGAACAAATGTCCTATCACATGGCATCTTCTGCACCTAAAAGGGACATGCTCGTAGTCTAGAGGCTGGATCCATTCCTCGTCTCGATGGGTTAAAGTGACTGAATCAGGAAGGGCTTCATTGAGCCTAATGAAAACACAGATTTGAGCATAAGAGATGAACTTACGGTTTTTTGTTTCCTCAGCTGCCCTAATGTATTTTCCCACTCCATTGCCGATCTTCATTAGGCATTGCTCTTCCTAGTATTCATCCGGGAGCGAGAAGAGCCTGATCCAGACGGGAGCCCAGGCTAGATCTTCATTGTCGGGGTTGAATCTGGGTTTCCAATTTCTGAGGTATAGCCCCGCTGAGTTGAAGAAATACGGTCCTCCACCCAGTATTCTATGTTTATCTTCCAAACAGTAGAATATGGCCGTGAAGAAACCCTTTGCCCCTAATTGTAGGGTGACATCCCCTTTTGGCTTCCATTTGGCTGCAATCTAGCCCCTTAGGGCCCGTTTAGTTGGCCAAAACCCTATGAAATTTCCGATGACTGCATGATCTTGCATAAACTCGATTCGGCTGTCGATAATGTCTCCAGGCAGCTCTATTCTCGGTCTTTCTTTGGCTATTGGACGGCAGGTCGAGGAGGTGACCTGTGGGCTGTCCTTCTTTGGGTCTCGATCGTCCTGTGTATTGCTGTTGTCATCGTGATTCTTTTGCCCTTGACAGAGCAGGTCCGGATCTATGGATCCAAAAATGACCTCTTCGGTTGATTTGTGTCTTGAAGGGGAGGGTTGTGACGCCCCCCCCCCTGAGTCGGGCTCATGACAGGCTCTTTCTCCCCGTCAGTTCTGATTAGGAGCAGGGGCGTCAGGCGCAGCAAAGATCTCTTTTCGCAGGGCTGTCGGCGCTACCGTGGGGAGCGTTTCAGAACCCTAGCAAGACGCCGCCGGTGCAGAGCATCCCCACAAACACCTCCGGCTTTAGTTATTATTATTCTAATTTTAAATTTATTTATGCAATGGTTTTATAATAACAATTTCTGGAATTATTTATTTTCAACTTGAAAGATTAATAATAACAATTTTTAAAATTATTTATTCTGAACTTAAAGATTAATAATAATAAAAAAAAATTTGAATGAAGTGTTTTTTTTCCATGATAATTTTATAATAAAATTGTTAACAAAATATTGCCTTAAAATTTTTAATGCATTGTTTATGTAAAAATGCTCTATATATTTAAATTTCAACCTCACGTTTCAAAATTTAATTTTTGCATTTTAAAAATTGCATGTGTAGAGCTTCTCTTTATTTTAAATTTCTCATATCAAAATTTAAATCTTAGCACACTACAATTAAAAATTCCCATGTTTGATAAATCTACTATTGCATTTTTAATCTACATATATGAAAATCACTTCTAAAATTTTCAATGTTTGATGACTTGACACTTGTACTCTATTTCATTTTCAATTCCACTATTAAAAATTTGATGCTTATACACACATTTACATGCTCCAATGATATTCATAAAATTACATTTATGATAGACATAAGCTTAAATCTATTTTATGTATGTTTTGATGTGTTGTAGTGTTTTGTGTTGTATCATGTTAATATCAACCAGAAATGTTATGCTGTTGTTGTTGTGTTTGTGTGGATAAGGTGATACACATAACACTCTATTTAAGTTGATTTAACTATTCAAAAATTGATGTTTGATAAACACATACTTTGATTGCATTCATGTGATATTTGTAAACTAATTTATATATTTTTGATGTTCTACACACCCAACAAGAAAAATTGTGTTTCATTAATTGTATGTTAAACTATAATTTTTTTCAAAAGCATAGCTTTTTTGTATGAAATTTTCAATATAGGATAATACTGTTTTTTTGAAATTTATATATTAATATGAGTTTTAGATGGAAATTTAATTTAAAATTAATTTACATCCATTTGCATTGCATTGTATGATATCCAAGCATATATTTGTAAATTGAAGTATAACTTTATGAAGAGTTTGAAGTTTTTGATATGGGATGATTTTTTATTTCTATTTGGTTTTGGTTATTTGTGTGGTTTTTCTAATTATCATGATTTTTGTTTTTTTTTATGCATTTTTTGTTTTTCAAGTATTTGAATTTCTAAATTTATTTTGTACTTTGACATTTTATTTTATAAATTTTTGGGTTTTCCATGAAATATGTAAATTTCAAATTTTTATGTTTTAATTAAACTAATTTATATATGTATTTTAAATTGATTTGAGAGCTTGCATTTTAAAATCCACTCTTTCATTTTAAAACTTAATATTGTATGTTATATTTCATATCATAAAATTTCAAGTTGGCACATATGTTAATGACAATGGGAAAATGGAATTTACAATTAATTAATTTTTTGTTTTTTTTGGGACTAGTATCTACAACTTCACATTGAAATTCCATATAGTTAATAATAATAAATTTTCAAAATTGAACATTTATACAAACACTTTTTACATTTTCATAATTGCTTTAAAGTTTTGGGGCTTTGTTTCTTATTTAATTTTCAGTTTCACATTTTAAAATTTGATGGGTGTAAACACATATTTATATAGATCAATAGCATTTAAAATTAAGAAACTCTTAAAAATTAAATATTGTTAACAAACTAGAAAAAAGATGTAATTTCAAATCCTAAAATTTAAATAAAACAAAATTTTAAATTTACATGTTTTGTTACATTTAGTGTCCTATGCTGTACCATATCAATGTTGTAACTAAATGTTATGTTGTCTGTATTTGGTTATGGCCGTGTTTTTACAACAAATTAAAATAATGTAAGTTTTTGGAAATTTGATGTTTTAGAGAAGTAACCATTTAAAAAAACTGTGTATTTTGTTTGTATGGTGTTTTAATTTTATGTTGTATATTAAAACTATGTTTGTTTAAAAAAAAAAAAAGTGTGATTTTTTTGTTGGAATGTTCAAATTTTTAATTAATTGTTGTGATTTTTGTATGGGATATTATGTGTGTTTTGAATTAATTTGAATAAGTGTGTAAAGCTTTGTATTTTAAAATGATTTAAATACATTGAAATTTGAGGGTTGGGGGAGTGGTTTGTAAAAGAAAAAAATGTATTTGATTGTATGGCATCTACTATATTTTTTCAATTGTTTAGATTTTTCATGAGATTTTTAGATATAATAAATCAACTTGTATGTTTTACAATAGTTTAAGGGTATTTTAAAATGATTTAAATACATTGAAATTTGAGGGTTTTTGTAAAAAAAAAAAATTGTATTTGATTGAATGGCATCTACTTATATATTTTTTGAATTGTTTAGATTTTTCATGAGATTTTTAGATATAATAAATCAACACTGTATTTTTACAATAGTTTAAGGGGACGCCCCTACTTGGAAATTTGATGTTGAGAGAGATGGACATTTAAAAAAAGTGTTTATATGTTTATTGATACTATAATTTTATTGTATATTAAACTAATTTGTTTTATAAAAGTGTGTTAATTTTTTTTTCAAATATTTTATTTTTAATCAATTCTGTTGTGATTTTTGTATGGTATGTTATATATATTTTGAATTAATTTGAATACATGTTTGAAATTTTTGTATTTTAAAATAATTAAAATACATTGAAATTTGATGTTTGGGGAAGTGATTAGTTAAAAATTAAATTTTATGGTTTTAAATTGCATATCCACCTGTCCTTTCCCTATTATTTTTCATGAAATGTTTAGATATAATAACTTAAGATTGTGTGTTTTGCAATGGTTTAACATAATGCAAGTACTAATTTTTGTTTGGATGGTATTATAATTTTATATTGTATATTAAACTATATTTGTTTATAAAAAAATGTCATTGTTTTTTGAAATGTTTAAATTTTTAATTAATTGTGTTGTTTTTTGTGTATGGTATATTATATGTATTTTGAATTAACTTGAACAGACTTGTAAAATTTGTGTATTTTAACATTATTTTAAATACATTGAGATTTGATGTTTTGGGGGAGTGAGTTGTAAAACATAAATAAAATGTTGCCCTTGATTGTAGCACATTTAATTCTATAATTTTAAATGCCCTAATTCAGCTATCCCTGATAGTTTGAGATTTTTTCATGAAATTTTTAGATATAAATTACCATTTTTTGTTTTACAATAATTTAAAATAATGCAAGTACTTGGAAATTTGATATCTTAGAGACAACATTTAAAAAATGTGTATTGTAAATTTGATATTTTAGAGACAACATTTAAAAAATGTTTATTGTGTTTTTATGATATTATAGTTTTATATTGTATATTAAACTATATGTTTTATAATGAAAAAAGATGCCTGATTTTTTCTTGAAATGTTTAAATTTTTAATTAATTCTCTCCAATTTTTGTATGACATGTTATATGTATTTTTAATTAATTTCAATTTAAAATTTAGGTACTTTAAAATAAATTAAATACATTGAAATTTGATGTTTTGGGGGAGTGACTTGCAAAGAAAAAGTTCATTTTAAAATTTGGGTACTTTAAAATAAATTAAATATATTGAAATTTGATGTTTTGGGGGAGTGACGTGCAAAGAAAAAGTTGAGATATAATAAATTATCACTTTGTTTTACAATAATTTAAAATAATGTAAGTACTTGGAAATTTGATGCTCGATATATATGAACATTTAAAAAAATTGTATTGTATTTGTATGATATTATGATTTTATATTGTATATTAAAATATATTCGTTTATAAAAGAAAATGTTTAAATTTTTAACTTATTGTAATGTGATTTTTGTATGCTATATTATATGTATTTTGAATTAATTTGAATAGAGTATATAGGATTTGTGTACTTTAAAATATTCATGATCATGGTTAACTTCCATAAACGAATTATTTAGTTTGATTTAATAATTTATTCTTAAGCTCAACAAGCTTGGAGAGAAGCCTCACCAAGTAACTGTGATTTTGACATCCTAAAAGGCTAGGAAGGTGAGTATTGCAACAAAGATTTTGAAACTGAGATCTAATGTGGTTGTAAAGTGGACACTCTAAGATGAAGTGATTTTCATCCTCAATCTGAGTATTCTTACACACATGGTGGAACCTTTCCATCCATGGTGTTTTAGAAAATTGCCCAACTACCCGTTTCACTATGGAGCTAGTGAGAGTTCGTTATAATCTTAGCTATATTAATTTTTTTATTTGAGCTAGATACTTTTGACCTTCTAGGGTGGGGTTGATGACATCATAATATTTTAATTTTCTTTTAGTTGCTAAATCATTCTCACACCACATTTTTTCTTTGAACCAGAAGTAACAATATTTTTAATGTTATTAATGTTTTGCAATGCAACATTCTCGACGATCACCCAATGGTTTATCCACGCCCTTGTGCCTTTATACCAATCTCCTTTGATCCTTAGGTGGTTTTGGGTGGAATTTGAACCTAGCTTAGGAAGTCTATGGTCTCCTATGTTATTGAGTTTGTGCTTGTACAATAGAAGCCTAGTCATAGCTAGGCTCTAGATAGGGGAAAAATCCACTTCTATAAGGAGAATAGGATAGGGTTTGTTGCTTTTAATTTTGAGGTTATACGTTATAAAATGCTTCTCGATTTGCTCAGTCTTTCTCGAGGATTCTCTAGAGATGCTACAACCCAAAACCTCACATCCATATAAGATAATCTGATTTTCAAAGAGGAACTTATTTCTATCCCACATTACTAGGTTTGTCATTTTTCAGTTATTTTCAAGAGCAAAATAAGCTTTCCATCCCCCATTAATTTTTTTTCTCAATGTTATAGTTCGAGTTGAGCTTGTGATGAATATCAATTCCTAGGTACTTGTACGAAGACACTTCCTCCAAGTTACTATTGTCATACATAAAATTAGCGTAAGTGTTCTTTTTGGATTTGATAATCTAACTTCTTCTTCTTTTTTTGTGAGTGTTAACAATCATACCCATGGTAGAGGAGAAATCCTTAAGAAGTATAAGTTGCTTATCAAGATCAGATGAACACCTTGCAAGAAGAACAATATCGCTAGCATAGCGAAAAAGGATGATGACGATCTGAGCTAAGATCGTGCCAACACATCTTGCTTCCTCTAAACAACCTTCTAGCTTGTTGATGTAAATGCCAAAAAGGGTAGAGGAGAGGGGGCAACCTTGTTTAACTCTCATATTTTCAACCACCGCTCATTGCTCTTTAACTTGGCAATTACATTCTCGTATAACCATATAGCGACAACTCTCAACTCAAAAGGAAACTTTAGCTCTTGTAATGTGTTCCAAAGGTTGTTTCTAGGAACCATATCGAAAGCCTTTCTAAAGTCCACAAAGCAACAAAAGGGATTGGATTCATCGTTGTGGTATTCCTCCACAATGATCCTAAGCGTAACAAGGTGGTCTGTTGTTGAGTGCTTTCTAAAACCCAATTGGCCATTAGCCCGCTTACCTTCACTTTCAAGCCATATGCTCAACTTCTTTTCCAAAATAATATCATATAACTTGGCTAGGAGAGGGCTCATCATAATTTTTCGATATTTAAAGGGGTTATTTGTATCCCCACTTTAAAAATAGGGATAACGAGGCTTTCAGGCCATGGTTTAGGGAACCTTTGCTTGACCGCTTGATTGAAAAGCTTGTGAATGTAGGGGATGAGGACAAGACCTCCAATTTTTAAGATTTCCGCGTGGTAACCTTCAATGTCCTTATCTTTCCCATTAGCCAAGCGATTAACCCCAAAATCAATATCTTCTAATGAGAAAACTTCTTTCGTTGTGAGCAGGGTTTCAAAGTTATCCATGACATTTGGAGATTCATAAAGCTTTTTAAGATAGGAATTCTAGTAGTGTAAAGCAATTTTATTATTATCTTTAGTTTTCCTTGTTAGAATCTGCTTCCAGATTTCTTTGGAGATACCTTAGAGAGGTGTAAGAGATTCTCTTGTCTTTTACAAATATACTGTCTTTTTTTCCTTTTAGTTAGGGCTTTGTATATTTTTATCTTGCGAATTTTAAGATATTCATCAACAACTTCCTTAATTATTCTCTTCACACTTTTACAATCTTTGTCATACCATGGGTTGGTTTTGCTATTTCTTTTATTACTTGAAACTTCAATTGAGAAATACATTGAAATTTGATGCTTTGGGGAGTGAGTTGTAAAAAAATAAATTGCATTTGATTGTATGACATTTAATTCTATAATTTTAAATTGCATATTGAGTTATGCTTACCCCAATAGTTTCCTATTTTTTCCTGAAATGTTGAGATATAATAAATTAACACTGTGTTTTACAATAGTTTGAATTAATGCAAGTACTTGGAAATTTGATGTCTGAGAGACATGAACATTTAAAACATTTGTATTTTGTTTGTATGATATTATATGTTTATATTGTATATTTAACTGTATTTTTTTATAATAAAAAAGTGTATGAATTTTTATTGAAATGTTTCAATTTTTAATTAATTATGTGGTGAGTTTTGTATGCCATGTTATATGTGTTTTAATTAAGTTGAATAAATGTGTGTACCATTTGTATATTTTAAAATAATTTAACTACATTGAAATTTGATGTTTAGGGAGTGACTTGTAAAAAAAAAAAAAAAAATGTACTTGATTGTGAGACATTTAATTCTATAATTTTAAATTGCATATTCAACGATGCTTTTTCCCCAATACTTTCCCTTTTTTCATGAAATGTTTAGATATAGTAAATTTATAATTTGTTTCTTTTAATAAAAATTATTTGTTTATACATATTAATGACCATTGTTTCATCCCCTCATGGAGGTGGATATCAAGAGTACCCATGAGGTTGGGAGGCTAGCTCACCACCCCATTGCTTCATATTTCAATTCAAGAGGGTTGGTGGGGTGGCCAACCCACCCTATTCAGCAAACATTTCAGCATTTCTTATTAAGTTGAAGAATATGACAAGTCTTCACTCTTGTCTTTGTCAATATATTTTATGATGTGTTGCATACTTCCCTTCTAGTAGGTGGGATTATTTCTAGGTTCTTTCAACATCTAGGGGTTTGTGCACAAAAAATTGCATGTAGCCACTAGGAATTTCTTTTTGCCTTTTTGAGCTTGTGCCCATGGTTTGCTTTTGTTTGTGCTTTCGACTAGTGTATGGATTAGTAGTTTGGGGCTAGAGATGGCCAATTAATGGGCAACTTTGAGTGTGACAATGATACTTTTCATTGGACATTGTCGCTTCTTCTAGAGTTGGTGTTTGGTGTTGTAGGTTTCCCCTCTGGCTCTTCAAGTTTGGAGTTAGTGCATTTAACGATCCTTTTTCTTCTCACATTTCTATTTGTCTTGATTTTATTGGATTTAGTCCACTGTGTAGCACAATTTTTAGGAGTAGTTGAGGTTACCCACTAGTGCTTGTTGGAAATTGTTTGAAGGCCTATCCTACCAAACGTTTTCCATCTAATCTTTTCTTACTATGTTCTAATGTGTTGCGGTAGATTAATTTATCCTTTTGGCCTCCTTGAGAGTATTAATTTGTGTTCTCGTCACAAGGGATGTGACGTTGAGCAAGTGGTCATGCTTAGTGGGGTTCCTCCATTTAGATATCCCCCCAATTTCTTTTAAATAATTTTTAGTTTATAATTGACTTTATTTATTTTTCTAAACGAAATGGATAGACATTTGTTTAAAAAAAATCCATATTGCAAGGACAAAACCTTTACATATTCAACTCTTCCTTATGCTTTTGAGATTGACCATAGCCCAAACCCTCAAACTAGTTCCCCATCAAACAAATGCTTCAATCCCTTTCCAAGTAAATATTTTCCAAAAAACCTCCAAAATACCAACATATTTACATTCCATTTTCCTTGTATTTCTATTTTGGTATAGAATGAATTCTTGTATTTCTTGGAGAAAAACTTTTTCCTTTCTTCCCAACTCGAATCCAACCCACATTTTCTCCAAATTTCACTCGGTCGTTATTTGTTAAATGCACGGTATTTTTCTTCAAACCTTTCTCATCCTCCTCATTTGCCCCATAATTTTCACTTTCAACACGACTCCTTGTGGTTTCGAGAGGTAATCCATTTTCCATGAGGGTTTGTTGTTTCTCTACGAGTGTACTTTGCATTCAGGGAATCCTCATTGGGAAGTGGAGGATCCACATTGGCAAGTGAATTTCCATTCTTAAATTCTTTTGCCGTGACTCTGTTTCTTTCACTCAATTTTCTTCTTTCATGTCTTCTTGTTCTTTCTTTCTCTCAAGCTCCTCTTCTTTAAACATCATATAGTGGCCACCTTGTGAACCTTCCCACCATTTGGACCTTCGGGGTTTTGTTCGGTCTTATTTATTCTAGGGAGGCTTGGGGAAGTTTTTAATTACATGCCGTGTTTCATAGAATTCTCTACATCGATATGAGTTGTTCTCATAATAGATATTTTGTACCCAAACATAGTTTGTAGCCATCAAATAAATCTCTCGAGGAAAACCCTTGTTGAATTCCATCCCCACTCAATTACAATATAATTTTCCCACCACATTTGCAACAGAGGAAAGCTATGTGTGACTCCAAAAATCCAAGGGAAGGTTCGATAGTCTTATCCAAACTCGGGTGGCAGAAATTTATTTCGCGACCGGATCGAAAGTGGAACACTAGTGCTGCATAGAGAGGCTAGTGCTCCCCCAAAACCATCGTCGAGCTTCACATGTAGCATTGTTGTCTCCAATCGTTTCAAAAAACACAGTGAAGAAGCCTCGTGCCATAGGGTAAATATTCAGTGTGTCAGTAGAAAGGGGCTTCCATGTCTTAGAGATCCATTTAAGCAAGATCAAAAAGTCGTGTCCATAACCCATAAAACGTGCAAACCAAACCATTCCTAAAAAATTACTTTTCACAATCTAGAGATTCCTCATTCACAAGAATGTAAAGGGCAAAATTATCTTGCACCACTCGAGGACCACAACCAAACTTCAACATAGAATTGTATGAAAATAAAGAAGAGATAGCTTGAATGCAAGCCATACTTGTAAAATAAAAATATGTATTTGCAAAATCATCAGTATTCGCCATTGAACTATCAATGTTTTAACTAAATGTTACGTTTTCTGTATTTGGTTATGGCCATGTTTTTACAACAAATTAAAATAATGTAAGTTTTTGGAAATTTGATGTTTTAGAGACGCGACCATTTAAAAAAAATGTGTATTTTGTTTGTATGGTGTTTTAATTTTATATTGTATATTAAAACTATGTTTATAATTAAAAAAAAAATTGTGTGATTTTTTTTTGGAATGTTCAAATTTTTAATTAATTGTTGTCATTTTTGTATGGGATATTATGTGTTTTTGAATTAATTTGAATAAGTGTGTAAAGCTTTTTGTATTTTAAAATGATTTAAATACATTAAAATTTGAGGGTTGGGGGAGTGGTTTGTTAAAAAAAAAATGTATTTGATTGTATGGCATCTACTTCTATATTTTTTCAATTGTTTAGATTTTTCATGAGATTTTTAGATATAATAAATCAACACTGTATGTTTTACAAAAGTTTAAGGGTATTTTAAAATGATTTAAATACATTTAAATTTGAGGGTTTGGAGAGTGATTTGTAAAAAAAAAAATTGTATTTGATTGTATGGCATCTACTGATATATTTTTTGAATTGTTTAGATTTTTCATGAGATTTTTAGATATAATAAATCAACATTGTATGTTTTACAATAGTTTAAGGGGAGGCCCCTACTTGGAAATTTGATGGTTGAGAGAGTTGGACATTTAAAAAAAAAAGTGTGTATTATGTTTGTATGATACTATAATTTTATATTGTATATTAAACTATATTTGTTTATAAAAAAGTTGTGTTATTTTTTCTTCAAATATTTAAATTTTTAATTAATTCTGTTGTGATTTTTGTATGGCAAGTTATATATATTTTGAATTAATTTGAATACATGTGTGAAATTTGTGTATTTTAAAATAATTAAAATACATTGAAATTTGATGTTTGGGGAAGTGATTAGTGAAAAATTTAATTTTATGGTTTTAAATTGCATATCCCCTGTCCTTTCCCTAGTATTTTTCATGAAATGTTTAGATATAATAACTTAAGATTGTGAGTTTTGCCATGGTTTAACATAATGAAGTACTCATATGGACATTTAATAAGAAAATGTGTGTTTTTGTTTGGATGGTATTATAATTTTATATTGTATATTAAACTATATTTGTTTATAAAAAAAAATGTCATTGTTTTTTGAAATGATTAAATTTTTAATTAATTGTGTTGTTTTTTGTGTATGGGATATTATATGTCTTTTGAATTAATTTTAAGATTATTTTAAATACATTGAGATTTGATGTTTTGGGGGAGTGAGATGTAAAACATAAATAAAATGTTGCTCTTGATTGTACCACATTTAATTCTATAATTTTAAATCCGGTAATTCATATATAAATTACCATTTTTTGTTTTACAATAATTTAAAATAATGCAAGTACTTGGAAATTTGATATTTTAGAGACAACATTTAAAAAATATGTATTGTAAATTTGATATTTTAGAGACAACATTTAAAAAAATGTTTATTGTGTTTGTATGATATTATAGTTTTATATTCTATATTAAACTATATGTTTTATAATAAAAAAAGATGCCTGATTTTTTCTTGAAATGTTTAAATTTTTAATTAATTCTCTCCAATTTTTGTATGACATCTTATATGTATTTTGAATTAATTTCAATTTAAAATTTGGGTACCTTAAAATAAATTAAATACATTGAAATTTGATGTTTTTGGGGAGTGACCTCCAAAGAAAAAGTTCATTTTAAAATTTGGGTACTTTAAAATAAATTAAATATATTGAAATTTGATGTTTTGGGGGAGTGACGTGCAAAGAAAAAGTTGAGATATAATAAATTAGCACTTTGTTTTACAATAATTTAAAATAATGTAAGTACTTGGAAATTTGATGCTCGAGATATATGAACATTTAAAAAAATTGTATTGTATTTGTATGATATTACGATTTTATATTGTATATTAAAATATATTTGTTTATAAAAGAAAATGTTTAAATTTTTAACTTATTGTAATGTGATTTTCGTATGCTATATTATATGTATTTTGAATTAATTTGAATAGAGTATATAGGATTTGTGTATTTTAAAATATTCATGATCATGGTTAACTTCCATAAACGAATTATTTAGTTTGATTTAATAATTTATTCTTAAGCTCAACAAGCTTGGAGAGAAGCCTCACCAAGTAACTGTGATTTTGACATCCTAAAAGGCTAGGAAGGTGAGTATTGCATCAAAGATTTTGAAATTGAGATCTAATGTGGTTGTAAACTGGACACTCTAAGAGGAAGTGATTTTCATCCTCAATGT
Source organism: Pinus taeda (assembly GCA_000404065.3). Lineage (NCBI taxonomy): Eukaryota > Viridiplantae > Streptophyta > Pinopsida > Pinales > Pinaceae > Pinus > Pinus taeda. The sequence goes on along the minus strand of APFE031051239.1, from coordinate 7,526 downwards.
GAGTATTCTCACACACATGGTGGAACCTTTCCATCCATGGTGTTTTAGGAAATTGCCCAACTACCAGTTTCACTCTGGAGCTAGTGAGAGTTCGTTCTAATCTTGGCTATATTAATTTTTTTATTTGAGCTAGAGGCTTTTGAGCTTCTAGGGTGGGGTTGATGACCTCATAATATCTTAATTTTCTTTTAGTTGCTAAATCATTCTCACACCACATTTTTTCTTTGAACCTAGAAGTAACAATATTTTTAATGTTATTAATGTTTTGCAATGCAACATTCTCGACGATCACCCAATGGTTTAGCCACGCCATTGTGCCTTTATACCAATATCCTTTGATCCTTAGGTGGTTTTGGGTGGAATTTGAACCTAGCTTAGGAAGTCTATGGTCTCCTATGTTATTGAGTTTGTGCTTGTACAACACAAGCCTAGTCATAGCTACGCTCTAGATAGGGGAAAAATCCACTTCTATAAGGAGAATAGGATAGGTTTTTTTGCTTTTAATTTTGAGATTATATGTTAGAAAATGCTTCTCGATTTGCTCAGTCTTTCTCGTGGATTCTCTAGAGATGCTACAACCCAAAACCTCACATCCATATAAGATAATCGGATTTTCAAAGAGGAACTTATTTCTATCCCACATTACGAGGTTTGTCATTTTTAGTTATTTTCAAGACCAAAATAAGCTTTCCATCCCCCATTAATTTTTTTCTCAATGTTATAGGTCGAGTTGAGCTTGTGATGAATATCAATTCCTAGGTACTTGTACGAAGACACTTCCTCCAAGTTACTATTGTCATACATAAAATTAGCGTAAGTGTTCTTTTTCGATTTGATAATCATAACTTTTTTTTTGTCAGGGTTAACAATCATACCCATGGTATAGCAGAAATCCTTAAGAAGTATAAGTTGCTTATCAAGATCAGATGAACACCTTGCGAGAAGAACAATATCGCTAGCATAGCGAAGAAGGATGATGACGATCCGAGCTAAGATCGTGCCAGCACATCTTGCTTCCTCTAAACAACCTTCTAGCTTGTTGATGTAAATGCCAATAGGGTAGAGGAGAGGGGGCAACTTTGTTTAACTCTCATATTTTCAACCACCGCTCATTGCTCTTAAACTTGGCAATTACATTCTCGTATAACAATATAGCGACAACTCTCAACTCAAAAGGAAACTTTAGCTCTTGTAATGTGTTCCAAAGGTTGTTTCTAGGAACCATATCGAAAGCCTTTCTAAAGTCCACAAAGCAACAAAAGAGATTGGATTCATCGTTGCGGTATTCCTCCACAATGATCCTAAGCGTAACAAGGTGGTCTGTTGTTGAGTGCTTTCTAAAACCCAATTGGCCATTAGCCCGCTTACCTTCACTTTCAAGCCATATGCTCAACTTCTTTTCCAAAATAATATCATATAACTTGGCTAGGAGAGGGCTCATCATAATTTTTCGATATTTAAAGGGGTTATTTGTATCCCCACTTTAAAAATAGGGATAACGAGGCTTTCAGGCCATGGTTTAGGGAACCCTTGCTTGACCGCTTGATTGAAAAGCTTGTGAATGTAGGGGATGAGGACAAGACCTCCAATTTTTAAGATTTCCGCGTGGTAACCTTCAATGTCCTTATCTTTCCCATTAGCCAAGCGATTAACCCCAAAATCAATATCTTCTAATGAGAAAATTTCTTTCGTTGTGAGGAGGGTTTCAAAGTTATTCATGACATTTGGAGATTCATAAAGCTTTTTAAGATAGGAATTCTAGTAGTGTAAAGCAATTTTATTATTATCTTTAGTTTTCCTTGTTAGAATCTGCTTCCGGATTTCTTTGGAGATACCTTAGAGAGGTGTAAGAGATTCTCTTGTCTTTTACAAATATACTGTCTTTTTTTCCTTTTAGTTAGGGCTTTGTATATTTTTATCTTGCGAATTTTAAGATATTCATCAACAACTTCCTTAATTGTTCTCCTCACACTTTTACAATCTTTGTCATACCATGGGTTGGTTTTGCTATTTCTTTTATTACTTGAAACTTCAATTGAGAAATACATTGAAATTTGATGCTTTGGGGAGTGAGTTGTAAAAAAATAAAATGCATTTGATTGTATGACATTTAATTCAATAATTTTAAATTGCATATTGAGTTATGCTTACCCCAATAGTTTCCTATTTTTCCCTGAAATGTTGAGATATAATAAATTAACACTGTGTTTTACAATAGTTTGAATTAATGCAAGTACTTGGAAATTTGATGTCTGAGAGACATGAACATTTAAAACATTTGTATTTTGTTTGTATGATATTATATGTTTATATTGTATATTTAACTGTATTTTTTTATAATAAAAAAATGTATGAATTGTTATATTTTAAGTTGAATAAATGTGTGTACCATTTGTACCATTAAGTTGAATAAATGTGTGTACCATTTGTATATTTTAAAATAATTTAAATACATTGAAATTTGATGTTTAGGGGAGTGACTTGTAAAAAAAAAAAAATGTACTTGATTGTTAGACATTTAATTCTATAATTTTAAATTGCATATTCAACGATGCTTTTTCTCCAATATTTTCCCTTTTTTCATGAAATGTTTAGATATAGTAAATTTATAATTTGTTTCTTTTAATAAAAATTATTTGTTTATACATATTAATGACCATTGTTTCATCCCCTCATGGAGGTGGATATCAAGAGTACCCATGAGGTTGGGAGGCTAGCTCACCACCCCATTGCTTCATATTTCAATTCAAGAGGGTTGGTGGGGTGGCCAACCCACCCTATTCAGCAAAAATTTGAGCATTTCTTATTAAGTTTAAGAATATGACAAGTCTTCACTCTTGTCTTTGCCAATAGATTTTATGATGTGTTGCATACTTCCCTTCTAGTAGGTGGGATTATTTCTAGGGTCTTTCAACATCTAGGGGTTTGTGCACAAAAAATTGCATGTAGCCACTAGGAATTTCTTTTTGCCTTTTTGAGCTTGTGCCCATGGTTTGCTTTTGTTTGTGCTTTCGACTAGTGTATGGATTAGTAGTTTGGGGCTAGAGATGGCCAATTAATGGGCAACTTTGAGTGTGCCAATGATACTTTTCATTGGACATTGTCGCTTCTTCTAGAGTTGGTGTTTGGTGTTGTAGGTTTCCCCTCTGGCTCTTTAAGTTTGGAGTTAGTGCATTTAACGATCCTTTTTCTTCTCACATTTCTATTTGTCTTGATTTTATTGGATTTAGTCCACTGTGTAGCACAATGTTTAGGAGTAGTTGAGGTTACCCACTAGTGCTTGTTGGAAATTGTTTGAAGGCCTATAATCTTTTCTTACTATGTTCTAATGTGTTGCGGTAGATTAATTTATCCTTTTGGCCTCCTCGAGAGTCTTAATTTGTGTTCTCGTCACAAGGGATGTGATGTTGAGCAAGCGGTCATGCTTAGTGGGGTTCCTCCATTTAGATATCCCTCCAATTTCTTTTAAATAATTTTTAGTTTATAATTGACTTTATTTATTTTTCTAAACGAAATGGATAGACATTTGTATTAAAAAAATCCATATTGCAAGGCCAAAACCTTTACATATTCAACTCTTCCTTATGCTTTTGAGATTGACCATAGCCCAAACCCTCAAACTAGTTCCCCATCAAACAAATGCTTCAATCCCTTTCCAAGTAAATATTTTCCAAAAAACCTCCAAAATACCAACATATTTACATTCCATTTTCCTTGTATTTCTATTTTGGTATAGAATGAATTCTTGTATTTCTTGGAGAAAAACTTATTCCTTTCTTCCCAACTTGAATCCAACCCACATTTTCTCCAAATTTCACTCGGTCGTTATTTGATAAATGCACGGTATTTTTCTTCAAATCTTTCTCATCCTCCTTATTTGCCCTATAATTTTCATTTTCAACACGACTCCTTGGGGTTTCGAGAGGTAATCCATTTTCCATGAGGGTTTGTTGTTTCTCTACGAGTGTACTTTGCATTCAGGGAATCCTCATTGGGAAGTGGAGGATCCACATTGGCAAGTGAATTTCCATTCTTAAATTCTTTTGCCGCGACTCGGTTTCTTTCACTCAATTTTCTTCTTTCATGTCTTCTTGTTCTTTCTTTCTCTCAAGCTCCTCTTCTTTAAACATCATATAGTGGTCATCTTGTGAACCTTGCCACCATTTGGACCTTCGGGGTTTTGTTTGGTCTTATTTATTCTAGGGAGGCTTGGGGAAGTTTTTAATTACATGCCGTGTTTCATAGAATTATCTACATCGATATGAGTTGTTCTCATAATAGAGATTTTGGACCCAAACATAGTTTGTAGCCATCAAATAAATATCTCGAGGAAAACCCTTGTTGAATTCCATCCCCACTCAAATGTGAGAATAAGATTTTTTTTTTTTTGGTTTAATTTTTTTGTTATTAATAAGAAAATTACGATAGAATTTTCCCACCACATTTGCAACAGAGGAAAGCTATGTGTGACTCCAAAAATCCAAGGGAAGGTTCGATAGTCTTATCCAAACTCGGGTGGCAGAAATTTATTTCGCGACCGGATCGAAAGTGGAACACTAGTGCTGCACGGAGAGGCTAGTGCTCCCCCAAAACCATCGTCGAGCTTCACATGTAGCATTGTTGTCTCCAATCGTTTCAAAAAACACAGTGAAGAAGCCTCGTGCCATAGGGTAAATATTCAGTGTGTCAGTAGAAAGGGGCTTCCATGTCTTAGAGATCCATTTAAGCAAGATCTAAAAGTCCTGTCCATAACCCATAAAACTTGCAAACCAAACCATTCCTAAAAAATTACTTTTCACAGTCTAGAGCTTCCTCATTCACAAGAATGTAAAGGGCAAAATTATCTTGCACCACTCGAGGACCACAACCAAACTTCAACATAGAATTGTATGAAAATAAAGAAGAGATAGCTTGAATGCAAGCCATACTTGTAAAATAAAAATATGTATTTGCAAAATCATCAGTATTCGCCATTGAACTATCAATGTTTTAACTAAATGTTACGTTTTCTGTATTTGGTTATGGCCATGTTTTTACAACAAATTAAAATAATGTAAGTTTTTGGAAATTTGATGTTTTAGAGACGCGACCATTTAAAAAAAATGTGTATTTTGTTTGTATGGTGTTTTAATTTTATATTGTATATTAAAACTATGTTTATAATTAAAAAAAAAATTGTGTGATTTTTTTTTGGAATGTTCAAATTTTTAATTAATTGTTGTCATTTTTGTATGGGATATTATGTGTTTTTGAATTAATTTGAATAAGTGTGTAAAGCTTTTTGTATTTTAAAATGATTTAAATACATTAAAATTTGAGGGTTGGGGGAGTGGTTTGTTAAAAAAAAAATGTATTTGATTGTATGGCATCTACTTCTATATTTTTTCAATTGTTTAGATTTTTCATGAGATTTTTAGATATAATAAATCAACACTGTATGTTTTACAAAAGTTTAAGGGTATTTTAAAATGATTTAAATACATTTAAATTTGAGGGTTTGGAGAGTGATTTGTAAAAAAAAAAATTGTATTTGATTGTATGGCATCTACTGATATATTTTTTGAATTGTTTAGATTTTTCATGAGATTTTTAGATATAATAAATCAACATTGTATGTTTTACAATAGTTTAAGGGGAGGCCCCTACTTGGAAATTTGATGGTTGAGAGAGTTGGACATTTAAAAAAAAAAGTGTGTATTATGTTTGTATGATACTATAATTTTATATTGTATATTAAACTATATTTGTTTATAAAAAAGTTGTGTTATTTTTTCTTCAAATATTTAAATTTTTAATTAATTCTGTTGTGATTTTTGTATGGCAAGTTATATATATTTTGAATTAATTTGAATACATGTGTGAAATTTGTGTATTTTAAAATAATTAAAATACATTGAAATTTGATGTTTGGGGAAGTGATTAGTGAAAAATTTAATTTTATGGTTTTAAATTGCATATCCCCTGTCCTTTCCCTAGTATTTTTCATGAAATGTTTAGATATAATAACTTAAGATTGTGAGTTTTGCCATGGTTTAACATAATGAAGTACTCATATGGACATTTAATAAGAAAATGTGTGTTTTTGTTTGGATGGTATTATAATTTTATATTGTATATTAAACTATATTTGTTTATAAAAAAAAATGTCATTGTTTTTTGAAATGATTAAATTTTTAATTAATTGTGTTGTTTTTTGTGTATGGGATATTATATGTCTTTTGAATTAATTTTAAGATTATTTTAAATACATTGAGATTTGATGTTTTGGGGGAGTGAGTTGTAAAACATAAATAAAATGTTGCTCTTGATTGTACTACATTTAATTCTATAATTTTAAATCAGGTAATTCATATATAAATTCCCATTTTTTGTTTTACAATAATTTAAAATAATGCTAGTACTTGGAAATTTGATATTTTAGAGACATCATTTAAAAAATGTGTATTGTAAATTTGATATTTTAGAGACAACATTTAAAAAAATGTTTATTCTTTTTTATAATAAAAAAAGATGCCTGATTTTTTCTTGAAATGTTTAAATTTTTAATTAATTCTCTCCAATTTTTGTATGACATCTTATATGTATTTTGAATTAATTTCAATTTAAAATTTGGGTACTTTAAAATAAATTAAATACATTGAAATTTGATGTTTTGGAGGAGTGACCTCCAAAGAAAAAGTTCATTTTAAAATTTGGGTATTTTAAAATAAATTAAATATATTGAAATTTGATGTTTGGGGAAGTTGACGTGCAAAGAAAAAGTTGAGATATAATAAATTAGCACTTTGTTTTACAATAATTTAAAATAATGTAAGTACTTGGAAATTCGATGAACATTTAAAAAAATTGTATTGTATTTGTATGATATTATGATTTTATATTGTATATTAAAATATATTTGTTTATAAAAGAAAATGTTTAAATTTTTAACTTATTGTAATGTGATTTTTGTATGCTATATTATATGTATTTTGAATTAATTTGAATAGAGTATATAGGCTTTGTGTATTTTAAAATATTCATGATCATGGTTAACTTCCATAAATGAATTATTTAGTTTGATTTAATAATTTATTCTTAAGCTTAACAAGCTTGGAAAGAAGCCTCACCAAGTAACTGTGATTTTGACATCCTAAAAGGCTAGGAAGGTGAGTATTGCAACAAAGATTTTGAAAATGAGATCTAATGTGGTTGTAAACTGGACACTCTAAGAGGAAGTGATTTTCATCCTCAATGTGAGTATTCTCACACACATGGTGGAACCTATAGGAATTTACAGGGTAAGTTCCTCAGACAGAACACCAAAAGGACACCGCTCACAAACAAATCACACATCAATACACCAGTATTTTGACGTGGTTAAAACCCTTAGAGAGGGAAACAGTCCACGGCCTACGCCAACGTGGCTACGACACGCAATTTATTAATAAAAGAATGAAAATTTACATAAGCTTCTCTCATGCACGGTGAACCTACAAATGACCCTCCATGCACTTTAAATAGAATTCATGGACCAATCGGGTGTC